>SJYC01076439.1:0-24019 GCA_006408675.1 Madoqua kirkii
CTGTTAAATTATTCTCCATATTCTTCTGAATTTTTGAAATATTTAAATTTTCTTTTAAAAAAAGAAAGCCAAGATTGTGGGATTTGGGAACAGAAAAATGGGCTTAATCAACTTCTACAGGTTGATTTTAATAAACCTATATATATATATTTAGTATAAAATTTTAAACTAAAAAAGCCTATAAATTTATATTAGTATCTACCTTTATTACCTTGATTGCCCTTGAACTTTAATCTTATTTTTTCAAAGAATAAAGGGCAGTTAATAATGTTCTACCCCAGAAATCTAACATTCTGAATGATATATCATCTATCTACACAAACACTGAAGTTACTATAATGTTCAATAAATAGCAAAAGCTGAATAGGCTTTACCTAATCACTTAAACTCTGGATATATTACATAGATCTTCCTAGAATATCAACAAATGAATGAGTAAATAAACTTACAGTGGCTCAACTCCCAGCCATACACATTAACACCAAAACTCCAACTGTCAAAATGAAGTCATTTATCTAAGTACCTTCCAGTTCAAATTACATGTGCAAAATCAGTATCACATCTGAGCTGCTATAATCCCATTTGATTTTTTTTCCCATTTTTAAATATACACAGGGCTACAGTTCTTACTTCACATGGCAAGTCAGCAGGAAAACTAGGAATTCTAGCCGAGTCCTGTGCTTAAGTTCACAGTATCTGACTTTCCAAGATATCATTCATAATTCTCAATCAGCTCATTAGGAAGGGGAATAGCAGGTGGAGGCCTTGTGTCTAACTGTGACCAAAGCCCAGACTGCCTCACTGTCACAGTGGAATTTACAGTAAGAAAGTTCAAATCAGCTTGCCTGCCCCATTTTCCCAATACTGCTTCCTACAGCTGCCACTCTCCTTAGGAACTGGAGTCAATTAATGTTTTGTTTTTTTTTTGGCGGGGGGGTCACACTCCATGGCATGCAGAACTTCCTCACCATACCCGCTTCAGTGGAAGTGTGGCATCTCAACCACTGGACCACTAAGGAAGTCCACAACCCATTTTTTTAATGCTGACTATGATTTAGATCTTCATAAGCCAGCCAATGAAAACTAAGGACTTTAAAATAGCAGGTTTTCCCTAATTACAAGAGTAACAAAAAAAAGTAACACGTGTTCATTACAGAAAACTGGAAAACTACAGAATATGAGACAGAAAATGGTCACTATTCCAGCCAGAAATTACTGTTAGTATTTCCATTCTTGTCTTTATGGAGTCTCTCTTATGTATGAAAGTATATTAGTTCACCTACAAAACATGATTTTAAGTTCAGCGGATCAAAGGGGAAATAAAATACTAGCTTCTTCAGAAGATTAATTCTTTTCAGGCTTTTCGGAATAAACCAAAACTACAGGTACAGGGAACTGGAGAGAGTAAAATAAGTGTCAGCAATTACACTTGCTCCTTTCCATTCACACTATGGCAAACCCTACAGTCCATGTTTGAAGAACCATTATACACCCACAAACTGAGTATGTTTCCTTTTTAAATAGCAAGCTACTATATAAATACAGATACACACACACACACACACACACACACACACACACACACGAGTCTTGCCAGTAGGAGGAACTCACATAACGAAAGGAATTACATCAAGACTTGTCACCATGCATCTATCCTGAAGAGAAAGTAAGAGGACATCTGAAAGGCTGATGTAAAATTAATGACCTCTCCCCCAGAAATGTTTTCTGTGCACATCAGATGAAGGAACAATCTAACTACAGAAAGTGATGTGTTGGTTTCACAAGACTATAGTTTATTTACATGTATAAATATATAGGTAAGAGTTTAAACAGTCCATAAAATTGATAGCTTCCTTTACACCAGGCAGTACGTTAAGTGCTGAGGAGTGAAGGAGAACAGCCATCAGTACCTACTTCTGCAGGCTTCCTAGGTGGCTCAGTGGTAAGAAATCCACCTGCCAATGCGGGAGACAAGGGTTCCATCCCTGGGTGGGGAAGATCCCTTAGAGGAGGAAATGGCAATCCACTCCAGTATCTTTGCCTGGAAAATCCCATGGACAGAAGAGCCTGGCAGGCTACAGTCCACAGGGTCGCAAGAGTCAGACATGAGTTAACGACTACATACCACCTACTTCAGGCTTACAGTCTTTAAACACGATGTGGCCTCAAAGGAGTCACAATACCCGTGATTAAATGATGCTCTCAAACCCTTATGAGGATCTAAGATGTCTGTGATAACAGACATCATGCTTATAAATCATGCTACCTAAGGTAAAAAAAAATACCTGGCCTTTTCCCCAAAATACTATATATAGCAATCACCTTCAATATAAATTATCTTTTAACTGGCAAAAAAACCTCCTTTTAACTAGCAAAAAATAATCACAAGTTGCCCTTTTCACAATCTTGAAGACTTCAATATTGTCTTTCTCCGATAATGGCCCATCCATATAAAATTACTGAAATTAAACTCCCCATGATAGGAAGAGAGAGGGAGACTCATTTTTGTAGGGTAAAAGCACCATTTCCAGATTTCATAACTAAGCAGCAGGGAGGAGAGGGGCAAATCAAAGTAACTTATGAACTTAAGCACAAAGAATTCTGCCCAATGTCACAGGGCAGCCTGGACGAGAGGGGAGTTTGGGTGAGAATGGGTGGATGCATATGAACGGCTGGGTCACTTGGCTGTGCACCTGAAACTACCAAAATATTGTTAATCGGCTATATTCCAACATAAAATAAAAAGCTTAAATTTTTTAAAAACAGGAACATATTCTAACTTTAAGAAAAAAGTCACCTTTTAATCCAGGACTCAGAAAATTTTGGCCCAAGAAAGCCTTTTTTAAGTTATTGACTCAGGCTCCTCTAAATGGAGTTAAAGAATGACAAGTTAATTGTGGTATTTTGCAAGCAAAGGAAAGCTAGTACGTACCAATTATTCATCTTTTTCAGTCTCCAAGACCTAAGCTCTTAGAAAATAAAAATGTTACAACCAAACTGCTTTCCTCAAGCAGAGACTTTTAAAAATATACTCTACACAGTATCAGTTCTTCACCTCTAAGAGAAGTAGACTACTTATTTAGACTGCTTCCTATCCCATGATTGCTGCTGCTGCTAAGTCACTTCAGTCATGTCCGACTCTATGCGACCCCATAGACAACAGCCCACCAGGCTCCCCCGTCCCTGGGATTCTCCAGGCAAGAACACTGGAGTGGGTTGCCATTTCCTTCTCCAATGCCTGAAAGTGAAAAGTGAAAGTGAAGTCGCTCAGTCGTGTCTGACTCTTAGACCCCATGGACTGCAGCCCACCAGGCTCCTCTATCCATGGATTTTCCAGGCAAGCTAAAAGGTAGTAAATCACTAGAAAGAATATTTGGAATTGGACAATGATATTACTGTTGCCAAGACTTTAAAATAGCACCCTATTTAGAGGATACTCTGAGTATTTTGAAACTTAAAAAACAACCCTTTGCCAGGTAACCCCACTTTTAGGAATTCAGCCTGAGAAAACAGCAGCATAATTGTATTTTTAAAAGCTCAAACAAGAGACTTCCCCGGCAATACAGTGGTTAGGGCTACTCACTTCCACTGCGGGGAACACGGGTTTGATCCTTGGTCAGGGAACTAAGATTCTTCAAGCCATCTGGTGCAACCAAAAAAAAAAAGTCCAAAGGAGTTCATCACAGCTCTGTTTCATGATTTTATGAGGGAAAATTGAAATGTCCGTTAACAGGGAATTGCTTTAAACTATGCTGCACCCATATCACAGAATACTAAATACCCATTAAGGGAACATCAACTTGACAGGGGAAGTTGCTCTTCTTTAAGTATTTCAGTAGATAAGTAAAAAAGAAAAACACCAAACAATACATCTAAATGGGATGAGGGATCAGCTCTACTTTCCTTCATTCTCCCACATTATCTCCGTTTTTTTGGTAGGTTTCACACACACTCACACAAATATGTACTGTAGCTTTCATAATCAGAAATTAAAACTTCATTTTGAAATTTAAAATGAAATTAAAGCTCCTTATTATTGCCCTGCAGACTTCTAAAACTTTTTATGAACACACTACTTTGCCCCATGTGGTTTGTGGAATCAAATACAATTACAAATTTGTTTTATCTTATAGAAACATGATAGGCATGAACAAAAAAATAAGAATGATCCTATTTCAAGTAAACCATCCTGTCTACGAATTCTTTCAAATGTTAGGATTTATCAATATACTTATAACTCCTTACATTTGCCAGATTATCAGTCTATGAATATTTCAGAGAATTTATGTATCTTCTGCAACTCAATTACAGAAGCATTAGCTACAGAAAATAAATTTAGAACATAAATGAAATCAGGAAAGCTTCCTACTACCTCTCATAATAAAATCATTCTAAACATTACATGAAGAAACAAATAGGCATGTAACAGATCTAGGTCTGGACATATAACCAACATGATGCTGGATGCAGTAATCCGCACCACGAGACATCTTTGTAGTTACCTGACAGTCCATTTAAGGGAAAGGAGTTAGAATATTAGCATAAGTTTATGTCTTCACTATGTTCATTACGTCAACAATTTATAACAAAGCTATGAGGTCTTTTGTGGATTCGAAGGTGGCTTAGTGGTAAAGAATCCACCTGCCAAGCAGGAGATGTGGATTTGATCCCTGGGTCGGGAAGATCCCCTGGAGGAGGAAACAGCAACCCACTTCAGTATTCTTGCCTGGAAAAATCCCACAGACAAAGGAGCCTGGTAGGCTACAGCCCAGAGGGTCGCCGAGTGGGATGTAACTGCGTGTGCAAGCGCAAACACACACACACGGTATTTCACCCTTAACAAAATAGCTCTAAATTTAACCAAACTTCATCATTTTCTTGTGATTTTTCATTCATGTCTCACTATTTTTATAGTTATCTTAACTGCAAAGCTCAAGTACCATGTCCCTAAGCAACTGCTTCCAAGTTTTACAACTCAAGAAAAAATACATTTGGGAATTTCCTGGCGATCCAGTGATTAGGATTCTGCGCTTTCATTGCAGGGGTCTGGTTCAATCCCTGGTCTGGAAGCTAAGATCCCAAAGTGGGCTGGGAGGTGGGGGGTAGAGGGACTGTAATTATAAAATTACATTTTATGTGGGAACAGTACACATATAGTAACAGAAGTAATATGTAATAAGTTTTCCCAAATCAGTAATTTTACCATTTTCTATGTGCTAATTCTTTTTTTAGAAATCACATTGATTTCATTCTGTTGCCACCTGCCATTTAGAAAACACAGCCCTAAAACATTACACAGAATGTCCAAACTCCCTGACCCTATCAATTTCCAACATAAAAAAATGGGTGAAATCCAGCAAATCTACTCTAAAGGCAAGTGAAGTGAAAGTCGCTCAGTCATGTCCGACTCTTTTCAACCCCATGGACCATCCATGGAATTCTCCAGGCCAGAATACTGGAGTGGGTAGCCTTTCCCTTCTCCAGGGGATCTTCCCAACCCAGGGATCAAACCCAGGTCTCCTGCATTGCAGGCAGATTTTTTACTAGCTGAGCCACAAGGGAAGCCCAAGAATATTGGAGTGGGTAGCCTGCAAACCTTGGCACAAATTTAAAACACCTCGGATCCCTCTGAAGTTTCTTGAAACACTGACCATTCCTATTGCCAGACTGGATGCAAGTGCTGCTAAAAGGTTTCTCCAAGCAAGAGTACAGAACAGAAATCTTTTGCTCTTTCCCAGTGAAATTACTAAAGTCGGCACTTCACAGCAGACACCAGATTTACCACCGCGCCACAAGTCACCTCTTCCAGGGAAACAGGATTCTGATACAACAGGGCTCCATCATCACCCACTGACATTTTTAGACTGCTTTTCATATACACCATTCCATTTCATCCTCACTGACACACTGAAATACAGAGAAGTTGCTCTTCTTCCTTTTACTAATGAGTGACCTGAAGCTCACAAAGCTTATGTGGTTTGCCAGAAACAACACACTAATGAGTACAACCCGGACTTGAACTCAGGACTTACTAGTCATCCACCGTCACGCTACAGCAGTTTTCACTTTAAATGTCTGATATGAACGTGAAAGTTATATTAAGGTTCTAGATGCAAAAGTGAAGATAAAAAGCAGAAAATTAAAATGAAAAATAACAATGTTAGCAATTCTGGTAGCTTCTAAAATTGGGAATCTTGGTTCAATTGGGTATGGATTTGATCTCATATTTTCAGTTTCACTGATTATAAAACTACATATAAATTCAGCATAGAAAATTAAAGAATTGGGTGGTCTGTAAGAAACAACTGACCACAGAAATTACACAAACTTGCACCAAACCATTCTTAATCTTGTGGCTTCACAATTATAAAGTTCTCTATGTGAAATCCGTTTTGATTTCAACACTAAGTGAATTACAACAGCATAAGCATGTTGTTTCTGCATAACACTTGCAACATGCATGCAATTTCCAGAGCACTTTTGGACAATGTCTATAGTCCATAAGTCAAAAGCAAATCCAAAACGGAAGGTTCTCTACCTATATGAGATTAATACTAAATAACAATTACAAATTAATAAAGATTTGTAAAATCAGGCTGGAGAAACTACTAGGTCAATAATTACAAACCTTTCGATTTTACGGATAAGAAAATGGAGGTCTAAGGAATGACATTCCCAGCAGCGGTCAATTAACAACACAATCTAAAAAATAAAAAACCAAGGCCGATTTAAGACCCCAAAACTAGGGACAGGATAGTGTCCAATGACAGTCTTTAGAAAACAGAATCTCTTAGGCAAACCACAAGGACTAAAAATCTGACTCTTTAACTCAATGCAAATTATCCAATAGCTTTTAACAACAAACACTGTTTTCAACCACCAAAACTGTTCTTTTTACCACCTCAATACTATCCACTTAGCAACAAATACTTGAGGGCATAATATACGCCGAGAACTATGCTAACTACTCCAGATACCGAAGAGCAGAACACACAAGGCCGCCAGCTCTCGCAGAGGACAGCTGGGTGTGCTTCTCTAACAGCACCGCACTGGGACTTAACAGGGCGCTGCCCAGACTCCTCATTGCTCTCTGCAACTCTTCTTCCAACCCTTCCAAACTTATAACAAACCTTACCACACCCCCTCTGAAATATGCACACTTCCTTTGGTAACTCAGCACTCCACTTTACCAGCTGAAAGTGTTAACCAGAACTATCTCAGACTTTAGAATTGACTTTGCCACTCCTCGTGGCCTTAGGCATATTTCAAGAACTTTTCACAATCCACAGTAAACCTTCCTGGTTCACAACCCTAGTCTCAAATGACTGCTAAGTCACCTACCCTACCCCCACTTTACTAGAAACCTGAATCAGACAGTTTAGGGGCAACAGTGACGTTGGAAAGCAGCTTCAGTGGCGCTCTTTGTGGCCCACAGGCAGACTTTCTGCCTCTCCCTCTCTGGTTCTGTCCTCTGGATTGCTCATTGTATCTCTGGATATACCTCTAATTTTATGAAGCATGTCCCTGAAGATGTTCACAAATAATTTTTGGCAATGATCTGCTTCCCGTACATAAATCCACTGTATTTTAAGAGATGCTCAGGCTCCACTCTTTTTTAATACCTCTCAAGTTGTATAAACAATTAAAAACACTCTCAGGAGTTATAATTATTGGAAATCATTTGGAATACCAGAGGTGACTTAAAGCAGACATTCACAAACCTGGCTGACTAGAATCACTCAGGGAGCTTTGTAAGGCCCAGAGATTTTAATTCACCAGGTCTCGCGTGAGGCCTGGAATAAGCATTTCAGGCAGTCCGTACTATTTCTGACAACTGGCATTTAATTAACCACCAAACTAAAAAACTTGGTTGACAAACTGGGAAAACTTGGGTTCTCTTATGGCTATTAACTAACTACAAGTGGGGCCGCAGAAGCATACTGGTCACGTGAACAGCTCTGGGCCACCTGAAAATAAGGGAGTAAATTAGAGCTGAAAGAAGCCTTCATAAGGAGCCAATCTACAATTCTAGAACCCTCCAAATTTAGTTAAATATCACAAACTGTACTGAGTTTACTCCAAACAGTGTCATTCTCTAAGCTCTTCTTCCCACCCAAGTAACAAGCCTTAGAAGGGAAGACTCTGCTTGACACCAACACATGCTGGCGTCCCTCACCTGGTCTCTGAGCAAAAAAAAAAAAACAAAAAACCATGCATCCTGTCTCTTGCCCCACTGGAACAGCCTTGGATGTGAAAGAGGGAGGTCCCCAACACCTCTATACCTATAAATCCCAGCTATTTTATACTAAAACCAAAAATCATCCCGCATAATTCAACGCAGGCCTTGATGGCACCGTCGCCTACATTATGAGAAACGAAGGTGAGGCTCAACTGGAAGAGCAAGCCCACTTTTTTTTCCCTCGCTGTGGGGAAAAAAAAAAAAAGACACTCTCATACAACAAAGTGTATGTCACGATACTGAAACAGGTTAAGAATTTAGGCCTCAGTCTGGAGACACCACCTGGATATCATTACCCCCCACAGTAGCTCCTGTGCAAAACTCACAAGTAAGGTTATCAGACCCCAGAGGAGTTTATTAAAATGGCCATAACATTTACCCTTACTATTTGGAGGCAAGTTTTCCAGCCCAAAGTACAGCCAACAATACTATCCTAGGGGGCCTAAGCGGCGGGATTTTTCACCGGAGAAACCACTCTAACCTCCCGTGAGGCAGTCTGACCAGCGCCGAGTTTCCTCAGGCACCTCCGAGCCATCCTCCCGCCCGGGACTCGCCGCTCCGGGGCCTGCCCCCGCTCCGCGCCGGGCGGCCACTGCTCCTTCCCACAAGTCCCGGCCCGCTCCGCTCGCCCCGGGGGCTCCGCGGCCGCCGGCCTCCCGCCACAGAGGACGCCCACGGACCCCGTCGGCCTGAGGGCCGCACGCTCACCTCCTGGAAGTCCGCGGGCATCTCCCCGGACGCGACCGCGCGGCGCCTCACACCCCTCGTCCCCGTGGGCCCTTCGCCACCGGGTCCGGAAAAGCCGCCCGGCCGGACCCCGCCTCCCCCGCGCCGAGGGTCCGGGCCGAGCCCCGCCGCGGCGCTCCCGCTCCCCGTGCCTCCCTCTGGCGGCCGCGGCCGCCGTCCGGGCCACCCTGCTCCGGCCACGCACGCCGTCCCCAGCCCCCCGCGGGCCGCCGCCTCCTCAGAGGGTGACAGCCGCGGCGCCGGGGCCGAGGACGGCCCCTCCTCCAGCTCCTCCTCACCCCCGGAGTAGACGCGGGGGGGTGGGGGGGCGGCGGTGGTGGGCTTCCTTACCGGGCTGCAGAACATGGCGAGGCCCGTCTCGGCACGGCCTCCGCCACCCCTCGAGGCGCCCAGCCCGGGCTGGCGGGGGGGCAGCGCCTGGGCCGCAGGAGCGTCTCGACCGGCTGCGCCTCCGCCACCGCCTTCTCACAACCACAACAACATGGCGGCACCAGCCACACAGAGCGCGCTCCCGACGCCGAGCCGGGCCGCGAGCGGGGACGCGCGCGCAGGCTCCGGCCCTCTGCCGGCGGTCGGAGCAAGGGGCGTGGTTTGGGGCGGTGGACACGCCCCGGTGATGGGCGGGGCTGCAGATCAGCCGAACGCCAGCGGCGGGCGAGGGGTTAGCTGGGACGCTCCAGCTGGAAAAGAGAAACAGGATCTGGGAATGGGCGAGGAAGTCAGCCTTTAGGCGAGGCATCTTTTCCTAGCTCTACGGCCAGGGGCAAGACAGTGCTCGAATAATGGTAGTACCTTTCACCTGTAATTGTGCTCAGAATAAAACTAATTTAATGTAATGCAAGTAAATATAGCGTGCTCAAGGTTCTACTCAGAATACAATTTCACACTGCTTCCACCAAAGCTCAGGTAAAAGAAGTCTTTTCAAACAAGCAAAAAAAAAAAAAAGAAATTTGTACCGCGTTCAGTTTAGTCGCTCAGTCCTATCCGACTCTTTGCGTACACAATAGCTTGTAGAACAAATCTACAGACCAGGACCAAGTTCTCTCAGGCCCTAACAGATTCACCTGTAAGATCAGCATTTTAACGTTTTGTCTTTGACTCTTTTGGAAAATGGCTGAATCAGTCAAATGAAATCTATCCATGCATCTGCTGCAGTGTTTTTTTCCACAGCACTCTGCAATTATTTATCCTTTTTTTTTTTAAATGTTTGTTGTAATTCTATCCATTCTTAAGTAAAAGCTGTTTGAAGATAAGGGTCTTCTTCAGTTTGTTTATCACTTTATCCCCAGCACCTAGAACTGCTCATGACAAATGGGAAATTTTCTTGATTAATAGCTAATTTCAATACAACACATCCAATTTAATCTTCACAGCTTAAATGGGTAGATACTGTTATTATCACCATTTTACAGCTGAAGAAATTGCAGTCTAGGATAAGATACACTAAATTTTTTTTAAAAAGCAAACCAAATCCTACTGACAACAAAAACTCCTCCCCCCACCAAGCTGTACTGCCAACTTTGTGGTATCATTGCCTGAAATAAAATCCCAGGTAAGAAATTACATTACAGTTCAAAGTTAGGAAAGACTTTGCTTTACTCTGTCAGCTGAAAAAAGAAAATTTGCACAACCTAAAAACTGAGAATTATGTTTCATTTGGCCAACATACGGTGGACTTAAGCCCGAGAGTCAACCTCTGATAGTTCTGAGGGACTGTTCTAAAGAGGTAAAGGAGGAGCCGAATATATAGGAATTTTACACCGAAAATCAGGTAGTCAGAACATCGTAAGATCACTGTTAATTTAAGAAAAAAGCAGACATCTCAAGTTAATGAATTTGGCACTATAGGTATGGGAAGATGCAAGCCGTCTGGGCTCATTGAAATCATTCCTTCAAAATGCACCATAACTTTTGGCGCTAGTATTGTAGATTTTGCACCCTGAATCCCATAAAGGTGCAGCTTAGGGGAGGCAGCTGCCAATTGTTGGTGGCTAGATGGTCACAATATCCTTTGTTACTGATATAGCAGGATATTCTCTGCCTACAAGACTCACAGACACAGGTGCCCTTCATTTCTCATAATTAGTGTTAGGCAGATGATCCTGTATCTTTTTACTTTGGGTTTTAGAAAACCCAATGCTAATTGTGAAGTTCAGTGGTGGTCTACTGTTGGCCCCTCAAATCCATGTATAAATAGTGACTTTTCCTCCTGCCTCAACTCTGCAATTTTACTTATATTTCTGCTCTGCGGTTTTCCCTTTCCTGTTATATGACTATATAGCCTTTAAGGAATGAGAGAGGAAATAGTAAATACTAGTGAACAAACAAAAAACTGCTTTTCCCAGCTGTTTTTCCTGTTGTCCAATAAAACAAGGTTCCCGTCAAGTTCATTCCTCGGGAGCCTACGTTTTGCTACCTAGGCCTCTGCTCAGGCCAAGACTGAAGGTTCGGGTTCTATAGCTGGTGGTCTCTTATTGGATGGAAACTAGCACCTGACTCCAGGACGGCCCACCCATAGGCTAGCTAGCTCCCCATGAGGTAGCTCGTGGCAGATATTCAGCCAATAGTGTGTTAGCATTCACTCAGCCGCTCTCACGGTCATTAAGAATCCGGAAGTAGAGGGCCAACATTTGGCAGAGCACGTGGACCAGTTTTTCGGCAAGAGTGTCGCCGTGTGCCGCCTGGTGTGCTTCAGTCCATGGGCACTAACTCCATGTCCGCTAAGAGTCGGACACGACTGAACGACTTCACTTTCACTTTTCACTTTCATGCATTGGAGAAGGAAATGGCAACCCACTCTAGTGTTCTGGCCTGGAGAATCCCAGGGATGGGGCAGCCTGGTGGGCTGCCATCTATGGGGTCACATAGTCAGACACGACTGAAGCGACTTAACAGCAGCAGCAGCAGCAAGGAATCCTCAACTAGTCTATAGGACATAGGAGAAATGTGTGCCCTTTGAGTCACTATTTGCGTGTCCTCATTCTCATGGGGGCTTCCCTGGTGGTGCAGAGGTTAAAGCGTCTGTCTGCAATGTGGGAGACCTGGGTTCAATCCCTGGGTCGGGAAGATTGAACCTTAAGATGTGCTCATGCTATACAAATGCTTGACATGTAGATCTAATGTGATCTTAGCAGAGCTGTGTCCAGGTATTGTTATGCTCCCTTTTTACCCAGGAGGAGGTATCAATTAAGATTTGAACTCCGACGATTTGATTCTAGAGTGTGCTTTTAAACTCCATTCTTCACCTCATTCCTACTGCCACCCACCTTCTACTATTAAGGCAGCAGGCCTTAGTAAATTGTCTCCAAGTGAAAAAGAGAAAACTGCTGTGTGGCCTCGAAAAAACGCTTCAAGGAGTAGAGCCTAAGAAGAAACAATAGAAAGGAAGCTGCTCTGAGTCTAAGGACTTCACATTTGCATCTTGGTGCATCTGTACGCTTGTTTCTAGCTTCCTTTTTCTCTGCCTTGGTTTTCTCATCAGTTCCATGGGGTCCCAGTCATCACTTTGCTCACCTCACTTGGTGTGTAAGGATTCTTTAAAGTAATAACTTTGAAAACTTTGTAACGTATGAAAACCCAAACAAATGGGTGGGATTTAGTGTGCGCTTCAGCTGACAATACTTTGTGAGGTAGTTCAAGAAAAGAGAAAGTCGATCCAGGCTCAGTCACAGCTTTTCACTGCCCTATTTCTCATGTGAGGGGGCCCTTGCTACCCAACCCAACCTTCCTTCCCTCCTCCTGCTACCCTTTCAGCCTCTTTTCCCCGCTGCTGTCTTTAAAGCTGAAAATGTGCTTCCAGCTGCTCAGTAACTCTTTGAAGCAGTCTAAGAACAGATGGAAAGACTGATTGATGGAGGCTTCCCGGGGTCACACAGGGTCCCTGAAAAGCAGAAATCCCTCAACCCCCTAAAATGTAGCTTTCCCAATGCTAGGTGCTGCTTAATGATAAAAGTCACTTGCCCTTCAGTGAGCGCTTTGAGAAGATTATCCCCAAACTCTCATAACCCTTCAGCATCTCATTGGCCTCCATTCCCAGCAAGCAGACAGAGGTAACTGCAGCTTTCAGATTTTGAGGAACTACTTGCTCAGGATCAGATAGAAACTAGAATTGAACCCAAATTTCTGTAATTCAACATCTTCAAGGATTTCCAGGCACCATACTACACCCCTACTGCTGGAGTTAGGTCAGCTCAACTCTAATTCATCATAGACTAGTGATTCTCCAAGTGTGGTCCTTGGGTTCTCAGGAGCCCTGAAACTTATTCAGGGACCCAGATGGGTTAAAACTGTTTTCATGCTGCTAAGTCACTTCAGTCGTGTCCAACTCTGTGCGCCCCATAGATGGCAGCCCACCAGGCTCCCCTGTCCCTGGGATTCTCCAGGCAAGAACACTGGAATGGGTTGCCATTTCCTTCTCCAATGCATGAAAGTGAAAAGTGAAAGTGAAGTCGCTCAGTAGTGTCCGACTCAGCGACCCCATGGACTGCAGCACACCAAGCTCCTCCGTCCATAGGATTTTCCAGGCAAGAGTACTGGAGCGGGGTGCCATTGCCTTCTCCACTGTTTTCATAATAAAGCTAAGAACTCATTTCCCTTTTTTACCATGCTGACACATGCACTGATGGTGCAAAGGCAGAGGTGGTAAAATTGCTGGCCCAATTTAAGATAGTGGCACCACTCATACTGGTCGCCATCATATTTTTCATGAGTGTACTGGTGGTGAACTGGTAAACACTGATAATGAAAAAAATAACGATTTCACTTAAGAATGTCCTTGACAAAGCAGTTTAAAAAAGCACAAAAACAACCCTTCAATATTATTAACTCTAGACCTTTGACTACAAGTCTTTTTAACATTATGATGAATAAAAATTATGCACAGAGCACCTTTTTCCACTTTCTTTTTGAGGTGAAATTCATGTAACATAAAAACCATTGTAAAGTGAACAGTTTAGTGGCATTTAGTACATTCACACTATTGTGCAGCTGCCACCGCGATTCAGTTCTGAAGCACTTTACATCACTCTAAAATGAGACTCCGTACCTCTTAAGCTGTTAATTCCCACACATCAAGCAGTTTTGCTAGCTGCAGGGGAAGTAGGACGGTTGTCCCAACGGAAAGCATTTCTGCAATGAGTTGCGCTGATCTAGCCTCTTTTTTAGGGGAAAAAAGAAAGACTTTTTAAAAAGCAAAGTACTTTTACTTTATGTGAAAGGCTGGCTCCCCTAGTAGTTCAGCTGGTAAAGAATCCACCTGCAATGGAGGAGACCACAGTTCGATTCCTGGGTTGGGAAGATCCACTGGAGAAGGGATAGGCTACCCATGCCAGTATTCTTGTGCTTCCCTGATGGCTCAGCTGGTAAAGAATCTGACTGCAATGCACGAGACCTGGATTCAGTCCCTGGGTTGAGACGATCTCCTGGAGAAGGGAATGGCTCTCCACTCCAGTATTCTGGCCTGGAGAATTCCGTGGATTATATAGTCCATGGGGTCACAAAGAGTCAGACACAACTGAGTGACTTTATTTTATGTGAAAGGAATGGTCAAACGTGCGAAATACAGTTATTCAGACTTGGATATTTGGCAAACGTTTTCTCAAAAATGTATGAAATGGGTTTTTACCGTTAAGTAAAGTAGTTGATGATATTTGTTGTCAGTGATAAAACTGCAGCTTCATTGGAATTTTGGAAAACTTGAATGCCCCACCATGTACTTGATGTCCTAATGTCTTTTCTGCTTAGATGGGCAGCAGTATTAACAAAAGTGAACTTTTGATATTGCATAATAAACTATGCCTACACTTGGAAGAGCTGCATAACCCAGTGAACCAATATCTTCCAGATGACCAATGCATAATGTTACCCAATCATGCATGAATAAAAGATCTATCCAAAGTACAGGACAAACCAATAGAGTTTAGTGTGACTGAGTATAAAAGTTTCATTCAAATGAATTTATGCAACTAAACTTTAAGAAACTACCTCTTCTCAAGTTTTATTGTCGTATTAAAAAAAGAATATCCACAACCGTCTGAACTGTATGAGACTGGACAGTCTTCATGTATTTCAACAAAAACAAACTGACATAGACTGAACGTGCAGGCAGATAGGAGAATACAGAATTTCTCTCTTAAGTCAAACCTTAATAAGACCTGCAAATGTGTAAAGCAATGCCATTCTCCTCACTAAATTTTTCATTCTGGAACACAGTAGTTTTTAATGAAAATATGTAATTTATATTACCATGTCTTGGGTTCATAATATTATTTTTAAATCATGTATCTTTTAATAAATGACAAGTAATTTAATATCTTGTTTTAATTCTTAACAAGGTAAATATCAATTAACATAACCATAACTAAAGCTATTCAAGGTCCTCAATAACTTTTTAAAATGTTATTTATCTATTTGGCTGTGGCAGGTCTTAGCTGTGGCATACAGAATGCTCAATCTGTAGTTGCCACATATGGGATCTAGTTCCCTAGACCAGGAATCAAACCCAGGACCCTTGCATTGAGAGCACAGAGTCTTAGCCACTGGACCACAGGGAAGGCCCAGGGTCCTCAATAATTTTTAAGGAAACCAATAAGTTTGAGAACCACTGCCATTTTCACTGGAATTTCTCAACTGCAAAGACATCTTTAGTCGGTGCGTGAATTTTTTAACTTAAATAGTTATGTTTAATATATACGTGAAAAACATAGCAGATCAAACTCAGTATAACCGGTATCTTTGCTTAGGATGAGGGTAAATTTACTTATGTAAAGTGAGGAACTGATTTAAAGAAAAATGTAGGGACATCCCTGGTGGTCCTGTGGATAAGAATCTACCTTGCAATGCAAGGGACTCAGGTTCAGCCCCTGGTCAGGGAATGCAGGTCTCACTTGCCACAAGAGGCAACTCAACTACTGAGCCAGAGACGGAAGGCCTGGCAAAGCCAAATAATAAATACTGGAGGAGAAAAAGAAAGAAAAATGTCAAAAATTCATGAGGATAGCACGCAAATGACTGGTCGTTGGGAAACACTGAAATAGTGATAGAGTTTTTACCAGGGCAGACCTGCCACCATACCTTACCGTGTGGGTGATGTCATATGGAAAATGGATTATGGTGGGAGTTAAGTAAATGAGCAGGTGCATTGGTGTGCTTCCAGTCCTCCTCCCAGCAGCGCAGTGTTGGGAAGGCCTGCTCCAACAGGAAGTCGGAGCCCTGGATTCCTGACCCAGCTGAGCCACTGACTCACTGTCTGACCTGACCCCACCCTCAGGGCCTCAGTTTTCTCATCCAGAAAATGACAGAGTACCATGTCACCCTCTCTGTGGAGCCTCCCAGTCCTACCAACCATCCTCTGATTAAAGGATTCAGCTTCTCCTTGTTTAATTATGGCTTCGGAGAATCACAGAATTGCAGCTGGAAAGGATTCAAGAGCTCCAAGTCTCCCTGGCAAGCCCCTCTTGTGCTCCCCTACCCCATTAATTTCACAAATGAGGGAACTGAGGCCCAGAGAGGTTAAGAAGCCCAGTGGGGGGAGTGGGGGTCTGTCAACAGGCGATGCCCCAGGGTCCATGGGGAAACGTGAGTGCTTTCTCTACACTCTGATGAATGATTTAGATGTTTGGTAGCACAGACACCACTTAGGTTTTAATAAATACCGCACAATCTGCTGGGAATGTGAATCCCACTTTAGCCTAAGAAAATCAATGCGGCTGGTCAGGAACACTGTGTTAATCAGATCGATGGATCGCTTCGTGTGACTAACTAAATCCACCTTGAAAAGGCCAATTGCCCCTTCTAAATTCCCCCCAGGGAAGGCAGAGGTGAAATTGGCAAGGAGAGGAGAGAAGGGAGCATGGGGGAGGGAACCATAGGAGAGGAGGGGCACCTTCCCTCCAGCTCCTTTCCATCCCTCCTCCTCTCCCTACCATCTGTAAGAGGACACACCTCCCTCAGTGCCCAGCTTGCTCTGCCCAAAGCTTCCCCGCAGCTTGGGCCAACACAAAGCCACAAATAGAACCGGAATCCACTGAAAATAGCTCCTCCTCCCTTCTGCCCAGAGTTTCCAAGTGCAGCCAGGAAGGCCCTGCCCCCACCAGCCACAGGCCCCAAGCAGGGAACTCAGGTGGAGGGACACTCTGACCACGGCCAGGGACCATCTCAGGAGCAACAGTCCCAGTAACAGCTGACCCTTATTAATTGCTGGCTCCCTGCCAGTCCTGCGGGGAGATCAAGCTGTCAGCAACCCAACAAGAAAGCGCCAGGAGATCAACCTCATCACGCACATGAGAGTTGAGGAGCTTGCCCAGAGCCACAGAGCCAGAGATGGGGGGAGCAGGGGTCCACGTGGGTAACCACAGAGCTGCCTGTATGCCTCTCTCCACGCAGCAAACATCAGCTCACCCCGGCTTCCTGAGGCTGTGGGAGCTCAAGCTAGGCAGACCTTCCTTTGCCAGCCGGGGAAACTGAGACCCAGGGAGAGGCAAGTCTTGCCCAAAGGCACTTGGTACACAAGTAAATCAAGTACCCAGGTCTCTCAGCTCAGAGGCCAATGGTTTTCGCAAAGGTTGGAGCAAACAGAGACTCCCTTGTTCTTTTATGTAAAGGCCCCATTGGTCTTTTCTTTTATCCCTAGCATTTCAGCCTCCTCCCACTTCCCACCAGAGCAGAGAGCCTGCCCCTAAACATTCTCTGACAGCCAGGCATCCTGAGATTACCTCTTCTTCCCCCTCTGCTCAGGGTGTTTAATGTTCTAGGGGAAGAGAGCAAACGGCAGCGCATAAATCATGGGTGACATAGGCTGGGTTTCTCCTTTGCTGAGAATGAAGCAGACGGGACCCAGCAAGGGAAGAGAATTAGCAGGGATTTGCTGGCTCATTTAAATTCAAGGTCCAAAAGACACACATTTCTCCTACCCCTGGGAGTTAGATAAATTTTCCTCTGCCCCGAGATCCCATTTGTTATAAAATAATTCTCCGAAACAGTCTTCGCCTCCAAAGTGATGACAAGAAAAACGAGAATAAGGCTGCAAAAGCTCTGCTGGAAAGGAATTAAGTTATTTAAGAAGCGGTCTAAGGGTATGAAAAAGAATCTCTCACCCAGTGTCAAAAAATCTCGGTTCCATTCCCAGACCTGCTAAAGAGTCTGCCAAGCTGCCTCAGTTTATCCAGTGTGTCTGAGAAGCAAAAAGTATACCCACTCAATCTTTTTTTTTATTATTTGGCAGCTCTCATGGCATGCAGGATCTCAGTTCCCCAAGCAGGGACAGAACCTGTGCCCCTTATGTTGGAAGCACAGTCTCACCTCTGGACCACCAGGGAAGTCCTCACAGCAGATCGTCGTCTTTGTTAGCAATGCTTGTTGAGTACCCTCTTTGTCTAGCATGATGCCAAGCTCTGCAGATGCAACACTGAACAAGACAAAACCAGTCCCTGCTCTCCAGGGACTTATATGATCTGACTGACACAACAAAGTCAACAGAATGCAAATAAGTTGTCTGATGGAGAAGATACAGGATTTACAGTAGCAGTTGAGTAGAGAACCCACCCCACTCTTATGGGAGTCCAGGTAACACTGATACAGAGACTGGAAAGAAAGGAAGGAATTAACTGGGTGAAGTCAAGAGAAAGGGATGGCTTGGAAACAGAGAACAGCACATACAAAGGCTCAGAGGCAAAAGAGAGCCAACCTGTTCGCTGAACCACCCAGCTGGAGCAAGGATAGGTTTATCTGGGCATCTTTCTGTGCGGCAGGCTTACCCTTTTAAGATTAAAATCGTGCCGAAGCTCTATGACTTCATGTTGTGTTAATAATAGATTGCAGACTAGATTCCTTAATGGTTGAATTCTTTTAATATTACAAATTCCTTCATCAGCACCTCTAGGAAATAATCAACCCTGTTGCAGCAAGTCTCTGGATGCTCACAAACCCTTTCCTTGGATGTATGCCATCTGTCTCTCCGAGTCCTACATTCTTGACTTTTTAAGGTTGAGTCTTCCAGGACATGACCCACTCCATCCTTCTTCATCAGGGCATACACGGCATAAAAGGCCAGCCGGTGTAATCTGGGGGTCTTGGTCTTACAGGGAAATTACAGACAATGGCAATGGAAGATTACCAGCGAATACTTCTCTGGGAAATGTGATTCTAAAGGCAGAAAACAGAAGATCAGAGACGCAGCTAGAATGAGTCTTTGCTTTCCACCAATGAGGCTGGGTGACTTACAGTGTCCAAGTCAGCTGTCAACCCAAGTGCTGGCCTTTAGCTTCCGAATTTCCCAAGTGTTTCTGAGGAATGGTATTATATAGCTATCATCAAAGCGAATGGAACAAAACCAGCTTCCCAACTGAATATATTTGGGACATGCTGAGTTCAACAAAGGTAGCCAGGTTATTTTCTTCACTGCAGAACTTTTCAGGGCCTTGATATGCTGATATACATAGTGGTCTTTTAAGAAGAGATTATTATGGAGTTTTCAGAGTTTCCAGAACTCTTTTGAGCTGAGGACATGTTTCCCTATTTCTGGGAGCTAGGTTCCCTGGAATTCACTATGGGAAATTATCTCATTAACTGTCTCATACTCGTGTTGCATTTTGTCCTTACATATAAGGAAGTCCAATCTATCCATTTTGGATGGATAATGGATGGATACCTCGACCATTTCCTTGTGTGACCTCAAGTATATGACATCCTCCCCTTCTTTGAGCCTCAATTTTATCCTCTACAACAGGAGCCAGCAAACTTTTTCTGAAAAGGACCAGACTGAAAATATCTCAGGCTTTGTAAACCACGTACATCTCTGGCATATCCCCTCCTTTTATCTTTTTTCCTTTCTCTGACCAACTCTTTTAAATGTATTGATGGAGGGACTTCCCTGGTGGTCCAGTGGCTAAGCTTCCATACTCCCATTGCAGGGGACTGGGTTTGATTCCTGATTCAGGGAACTAGATCCCACACGCCACAGCTAAATAAGATCCCACATACTATAACAAAGATGGAAGACCTGGCACAGCCAAATAAACAAATAAATATTTTTAAAATTGTTTTGGGTTCTTGGCTCAGAAACAGATCCATCAGATACACCCAACTGATTCTTGCCAGAGGTAGAAAAGCAACTCAGTAGGAGAAGCATAGTCTTTTAAACAAATGTTGCTGGAGCAATTGGACATCCATAGACCAAAAAGAGGACATTGGCCTAAGCCATACACCATGTATAAAAATTAACTCAAAATTGATCAAGGATTTAAATATAACATACAAGACCATAAGATTTTTAGGAGAAAAAAAAAAAAAGAGATCTAGGGTTAGGCAAAATGTGTGTTAGACTTGACACCCCAAGCGTCACGACATACCACGTACGGCATAAAAAGCTGATAAGTTGGACCACCTCCAAACTAAAACCTTAGACTCTGTGAAAGACCCTGGCACTTCTCCAGTGGTCCAGTGGTAAGGACTCTGTGATTTCACTCCAGAGGGCTCTGGTTACTCCCTGGTCCAGGAACTAAGATCCCACACACCACATGGCATGGCAAAAAACCCCAGCAACTCAGCAGTAAAAATCAAATAATTCGATTAGAAAATGGGCTAAAGACATGAACAGACACTTCACTGAAGAGAGTACACAGATGGCAAATAAGTACAGGAAAAGATGTCCAACGTTGTTAGTCATTATGGAAATGCAAATTGAAACCATATAAGGTATAACAGTAAACCTACCGGAATGGCTAAAATAAAAGAATAACGAAAACACCAAGGGCTGGTGAGGAAGCAGAGGAACTGTATCACTTATTCACTGCTGGTAGGAGTGTAAAATTATAGTCACTCTGCGGAAAAAGTGTGGCAATTGCTTACAAAACCATGTGTACACTTACCAATACCCAGCAGATGTGTTCTTGGGCATTTGTTATAGAGAACTGAAAACTTATGTCCACACAAAAACCTGTACTTGACATAACAGCTTTATTCACAGTAGACTCAAACTGGAAACAAGCCAAGTGTCCTTCAGTGGCTGAATGTGAAACAAACTCTAGCATATCCATACCACGGAATACTATTTAGTAATAAAAAAGGGAGGAGCTATTGACACCTGCAACAACTTCATGGGATGTCAAGGAAATAATGCTGGATGAAAACAGCCAACCTTAAAAGGCTTCTTACAGGATGATATAGAAATGGCAACCCACTTCAGTACTCTTGCCTGGAAAATCCCAAGGATGTAGAAGCCTGGTAGGCTACAGTCCATGGGGTTGCAAAAAGTCGGACACAACAGAGCAACTTCTCTCTTATATAACATTCTTGCAATACAAAATTGTACAAAAGGAGAATACGTTAGTGGTTGGCAGGGGTTAGGGAAATAAAAAATTATTTAAGAAAATGTTTTTAATATTTATTTTATTTGTGTATTTGGCTGCACTGGGTCTTAGCTGTAGCACGCAGGATCTTTAGTTGAGAATCTTTGATCTTCTTCATGCCATGCAGGATCTAGTTCCCTGACCAAGGATCAAACCCCAGCCTCCTGCTTTGTGAGCACAGAATCCTAGCCACTATACCACCAAGTTCCACTCTTCTATATCTTGACAGTAATGGTAATCAAGCAAATCTATACAGATGCTTACTCCTTGGAAGGAAAGTTATGACCAACCTAGACAGCATATTAAAAAGCAGAGACATTACTTTGCCAACAAAGATCTGTCTAGTCAAGGCTATGTATGAATAGTCATGTATGGATATGAGAGTTGGACTATAAAGAAAGCTGAGCGCTGAAGAATTGATGTTTTGAACTGTGGTGTTGGAGAAGACTTTTGAGAGTCCCTTGGACTGAATGGAAATCCAACCAGTCCAACCTAAAGGAGATCAGTCCTGGGTGTTCATTGGAAGGACTGATGCTGAAGCCAAAACTCCAATACTTTGGCCACCTCATGCAAAGAGTTGACTCATTGGAAAAGACTCTGATCTTGGGAGTGATTGAGAGCAGGAGGAGAAGGGGATGACAGAGGATGAGATGGCTGGGTGGCATCATTGACTCGATGGACCTGTGTTTGAGTGAACTCTGAAAGTTGATGATGGACAGGGAGGCCTGGTGTGATGCGATTCATGGGGTCACAAAGAGTCGGGCACTGCTGAGCGACTGAACTGAACTGAACTGACACACACACACACACACACACACACACCCCCGAATGCGTGTAAAACATAAAATTTAGATAAGTGGGTGGACTTGTCTGATTGAGACGCGGCACTATAATTATATAGGGGAGAATTGGCAAAAGACAAGGAGCCATTTCTACGACTGCATGTGAATCTACAATTATCTCAAAATAAATGTGGTGTTTTTTTTTTAATTCCTTTGAGTTCTTGGCCCAAGATGGTTCTTTTGAGGGGTAATGGTGTATTTAGCTTTCATGTGCCTACCAGATAACCTTTAGCAGAGCCTGTATGTCAGGTACTGGGCTAAGTGCTCTCCATAGAGGATCTCTTTTAATAGAACCTTCCCTGGTGAGCCAGTGGCTAAGACTCTGCACTCCCAATGTAGGGGACCCAGGTTTGATCTCTGGTCAGGGAACTAGATTTCACATGCTGCAACTAAAAGAACCTGCATGCCACAACTAAGACCCACGAAGGCAAAGAAATAAATAGTTTAAAAAAAAAAAAGAACCTGATGAAGTCAGAAACACTGTTATCACATCTTCATTTAATAGAGGAGGAAACTGAGGCTTATCAAAGGCAAGTTATTTGTCCAAATCTATATAGTGATTAGGCTTCCCTCGTAACTCAGCTGGTAAAGAATCCACCTGCAATGCAGGAGACCTCAGTTTGATTCCTGAGTTGGAAAGATTCACTGCAGAAGGGATAGGCAACCCACTCCAGTATTCTGGCCTGGAAAATTACATGGACTGTATAGTTCATGGGGTCCAGAAGAGTTGGACACGACTGAGCAACTTTCACTCACACGTATAGTATGATTAAGAGCCAGGAGCAAAATCAGAGCCTCTGAGCCCAAGACCCACACCCTCAACCTCTGCACAAGTCCTCTTTGATTAGATGCCACGGGTCATCGGTCTTTGGCTTAGTCTGACCTTCAACCTGGGACAAAAGGCTAGATCTTTCCTTTGAGTGGCTTCCAGGCATGGCAGTACTACAGTGGAAGGAACATGAGATCCTTCCGCTAGATTCCCTGAGACCATTCCACTTTCCAAGACTGAGTCTCAGCCCCAGTACCATCACTTGCATGCCGCATGGCCTTAGAAACGTCACTTGGGTCTGAGGTTCCTCCCCTTCAAATCAGAGCTTGTAATTCCAGCCCTGTCGGTGGATCAAATGAAGTAATACATTTCAAAGGGCTTGGGCCACTCCAAAGGGGGCAGTTATTATTAATAACAGGGCACCATGAAATAAATTCTAAATATAGGCCACTTGCTCATATTTATCTTCTAGCTTGACGGTAAATGTTCTGAGGGCATGGGCTGAGTTTTAACTTTTATTTTCTCCTAACCTCCCCTTATAAAGTGCTCACAAAAATAGCAGGTTTCTAAAAAATCCTTGTTAACGGCCATGTCGGTAGACATGTGACCAGAATGCAAAATGAAAAGTGACAAATTGAGGGTAAAAATGAAGAACCCTGTTCTTTCACTGCACTCTTCTTATAAATTGTGAAGAGTACAGAGAACAGAAAAACTGGCTTCTGAATATCCTGCCTTAAAACCCCAAGTAACTCTTTGTTTTCAGTTTTGGAAGTGTGGGTTCTATCTTTTTAGGGGCATGGAAGAATGTGAAATTTGCAAAGCCCTTTGAGGTACAGGATGTTCTTGCTATTTATACCAACCAGGATCTGTGGCTGTTTTTTGGGCAAGGTTTTTCCACATAAAATCAACCTCCCCCCCACCTTTCCCAGTTATGACAACCTTGAAAACTCACAAACAAATTCCTCAGCTTTATTACTAATGCCAATAACATGGACTTTTAAAACTGCCTTTCATTTCAACATCTTGAGCAATGTTGCAAACAGTAATTAAACTTCAACACCCTGGTGAAGGAGGCATT
>SJYC01076441.1:0-30526 GCA_006408675.1 Madoqua kirkii
GGGGGGGGGGGAGGCAGGCCAAGGAGCGACACAGTCAGAGGGGGGCTAAGCTGTGACTATTCAGCCCGTCCCCACGCCCCCTGGTACACCTGGCTATAAGCTGAGATATCGCCAGATGGGGATGAACTGGGCTGCCTCTGGGCCCTGCCGGCATGGCCCTGGGTTTTGGTCGGGGAGCTAGAAGACTTGTCAAAAAGCAAGTCGTATGGGGCCTGCAGGCCTTTTTCACGACCAAGAGCAAGGTTTGAGCCCTGGAGGGGTGGCTGAGGGTCCCGGCGTGAGGGACGCATAGTAGGTGTGTGGGCGGCGGCCAGAAGGGTGAGTGAAAAAGGAATTCACCCCAACAGAGTCGGAGAGTGTCAGCGGGCCTCGGTGGAGGAGACCGGGCCCAGGGAGCAGGGAGCAGAGACCCTCTGTGGCATGTTGTCTATAGCCAGGGGGTACAGCAGGCAGGCTGTTAGAGGAAAGGAGACCGCCCTTTCCCCGGGTCCCTCTCGATGTCTCTGCAAAGGCTCCTCTATGCCTTGTCACTGGCGGGCCGCCTCAGCTGAGCACTCAAGCCCCAGTGGAGCTGAGCGCGTGTCTGTCGGAATCACAGGGTGCAGCTGGAAGCAGGGCAGCCTTCCCAGTTTGGCTGATGACATCTTGATCAAGTTCTCAAGCCTGCGGTCAGCCTCTGACAGCTTCTCTGGGCAGGGGTTCATCTTGGGCAGCTCCTGCACCTGCCTGCCCACCAAGGGCACAGCAGCTGGTAGACCACAGCCTCCTGCCAAGAAAGGCCTGGAACTCACTAGGTCTCAAGAGGCTTGACTTTCAACCTCGAGAGCAGTGTCCTCTGAGCACGGCCCCCAATCAACAGATGGCAGGCCAATTTAAAGATACAAAAACTTGCTTTCATTTTCACATGCTGTCTAAAAAAGTATAAAGACTTACAGCTACATCTCAGACTAACTAAAATCTTTATCCTGGGTTCCCCCAAGATAGGCCTGATAGAAAGACTTCTGTATGGAAAGTTTATTTAGAATGTGGCCCCAAGGAGCAGGAGAGAAGGACAGGCAAGGAGCAGGAGCCAGGGGGAGGTGGGCCAAGGGGGAACCTGATGTGGGTGATTCATGACCCCTTGGGATCATCAGAGACGCCTGAGGAAATATATCCGGGAAGCAATGCCTGTGAGGAATAGAGGGGGAAGTCTCTGGTCATCAGCTCTGAGTCCCATTGGTCAAGGACTGCCTCGCAAGCATTAACGTTCCACACTTCCTGGTTACACGGGGTGAGTACTGGGCCTGAGAGGTAACCCGTCCCTGGCAGCACAGGGAGAGGTGGGGCATCGTCAACTCTCACCTGAGAATGCCTAGCGCTACTTGGAATAAAAGGTCAGATCTGGGACTTCTCTGGTGGAATCGCCTGCCTGTGCAGGAGACACTGGTTTAATTCTTGGTCTGGGAAGATTCCACATGCCTAGGAGTGACTAAGCCTGTGCATCTCAGCTACTGAAGCCCGAAGCACCTAGAGCCTGCGCTCCGTGACAAGAGGAGCCACCACAGAGAGAAGCCTGCACACTGCAAATAGAGAGCAGCCCCTGCTCGCTGCAACTGGAGAAAGTCACGTGCAGCAATTAAGACCCAGCACAGCCAAAAATTAGCTAAGTATTTTTAAAAAGGGTGAGCACTGTGTAACCGAAGCGTACCCAGCAGTGTCTGATACACTCTGTAGACTTCTAACCTGCCC
The DNA here is from genome assembly GCA_006408675.1 of Madoqua kirkii. Lineage (NCBI taxonomy): Eukaryota > Metazoa > Chordata > Mammalia > Artiodactyla > Bovidae > Madoqua > Madoqua kirkii. Next base: position 1,729 of record SJYC01076441.1, read on the forward strand.
CTGTCCACCCCCTTGGCCCTCTCTTGACCTCATGCAACGGACATCTTTCATTCTTGCCTGCCTGGCATCCATTTCTAACCTAGTCGTTGCACCCCTCTGGGCATTAGGAAACCAAGCTTCCCCCAATTTCAGTCCCTGTAGTTGGGTGAGACTGACTTCCCCTCCCTCCCCGTGCCCTCAACTCCAAGGGTTGGCCAAATCCCAGATCCAACCAATCAGCTAATCTGTGCCCCCGTTCACTAGAATGACCAGTTCTGGAAGGTTCCTTGGATCTGGTTGTACAAGATCTTCATTTCTCCATTTGGATATCTCCACAGCCATATATTAACACTAGGAAAGGTGTTTCCATTCCAAGTTGCCGGCATGGGACGTGATGAGCTTATACCAACCAGCACACACAGTCTACTGCATGTGGTGCTAATTTCAGAGTATGCTTGTGGCCTAAGCGGCCCAGCCAGCCTGGACCTCAGGACTCTGGCTTGGCATGCAGAAAGAGACGTGTCCTTTCGGATGGGAAGTGTATAAGAAGGCCCGGACTTCCCTGGCAGTCCAACGTCTGGGACTCTGGGCTTCCACTGCAGGGATCGTGGGTTCGATTCTTAAGAGGGGAACTGAGATCCCACAGGCCACATGGTTTCGCCGATTGGAAAAAAAAAAAAAGGGCCGTGATGCTGATGACTGTTGCAAGTCTTCCTAGGGTGCAAAGGTGAACCCATATCAGAAGTCCTCACAGCACATGGCAGAGCAAAAAGCCAGATAGAGCTGGTCCCTGAGAACGAGGACATGGGTGAGCTGTGGAGTCAACCGAACCTGAAAATCAGCCTCCTTCTGGGATTCCAGGTATAGGAACCAGCCACTCCTCTTCACTGTTCAAGTCTGGTTAAGGTGGATGTTCTCTTGCCTGCAGCTGGACACAATCCTGAGACCCAGCGGTGGTGGTGGTTTAGTCACTTCAGTCGTGTCCAACTCTCTGTGACCCCCTGGACTGTAGTTCACCAGGCTTTTCTGTCTGTGAGACTGCCCAGGCAAGAACACTGGAGGGAGTTGCCATTTCTGTCTCCAGAGGATCTTCCCGACCCAGGGATCAAACCTGCGTCTCCTGCACTGCAGGCAGATTCTTTACTGACTGAGCCAGCTGGGAAGCACTCAACCGAGACCTGGACTCAGGCATGAAAGAGAACTGTCGGTTGTTGAAACAGTAAAGTCCTAGGGTGGAGACACCCTGAACAAGTGGAGACTTCACACCTGTCGTCTCGTCTGACCATCATATTTCATCCTGGTAACTATTATCAGGATCCCCACTGAGTAAATTAAAAAAAAAAAAAAAGACTCAAGTAAAAGCTCCAACTTAAAGCAGTGGCTTTTTAGTGGGAGCAGCTTTGCCCCCCTGGGGACACTTAATGACTAAAGACTCTTTAGTTGCCACAACTGGGGGCAGGGGGAGATATGCACTGGCATCTAGTGGGCAGAGGACAGGAATGCCATGCCACAGCCTACAACGTGCACAAGAGTCCACAACAGAGAGGTCTCTGGGCCAAAATGTCAACAGGGCTGAGGTTGAGAAATCCTGCTTGATTAACCGAGGGCTACCTAGGTGCTAGGCTCAGAATCGGATCTAAGGGGCTGCACGAGACGCAGCCGGGCCCACCGTGGACGCACAGTGCAGCCCACCCGGGAGCCTGTCAGGTTCGCCACAGGGAAGACACGGACATTCGGACATTCGAGGGACCTGAGAGCCAGAGGCGAGCGGAGCCCAGCCACTTCCGAGGGCACCGTGAGCTTGTACCAGCTTCACCCCCGGTCAGATGCGTTCCAGGGCGAGCCCCTTGCAGATTCCTGCATAATTTCTTGGCCCTCATGGCCTGTGCTTCAGGGGACCTGGGGAGGTCTGTGGCTCCATGCCCAGGGTCCCAACTCCATTTCTACCTGTTTGTCTGGCATTTGCTGTACAAAATTGGAAATTAATAATTCATCTCACAGGATGAATAATTCAACAGAGGGGACAAAGGGTTGCCGGCAATGGTTGGCATCACAGAGACAGACTGTATTGCCTTCAAAGGGGAGAAGGAAAAGGAGATTCTACAGCCAAGCTGGTGTCTGGACCCTGGGACTCTGATGCTAGACAACTGAAATGAGCCCTCCTTGGGGGTGTGTGGAGTGATGAGGACAATGGGGCTCCCAGAAGGGAATTTGGGATCCTATCCTTCTGCCTCCATCACTTCCAGCCTCTTAAACCTTTATGGCTCATTACAGCCCAGCTCCATTGGCACCTATTCCAGGAAACCTTCCATGATACCCTCAACCAACTGAAGCAAAAATGCATTTCTCTCTGATCCCATGTGTTAGCTACTTAGCCCTGACCTCTGATAACGCCACAGTCTCATACTAAACCGTCTTTCTGCTGCCAGAGATTCGAGAGCTGTGGAATGGGTCTTCTAGTGTGAAGGGAAAAAGAGGTTCAGCAGAGAGCTAGTGTGACTGACTCTTAGCATTTCAGGATTGTGCTCATTTGAGGTTCAGATAAAACCTGGCAGCCCTTCTACTGAAAAAAAAAAAAAAAAACAAACACAAAAACTCCCCAATATGTCCACAGACATTTCAGGGGATGCAAAGGTCCTGGAGCCCCTTTGCTGACTCAGGTTGAGAATTCCTGCCTCACAGGGAGCCTTCCCTGAAGGAGGGGCTGTAATTGCCAAAGTGTGGAACACAGCAGAGTCCCCCAGGCTTGCAGTGCCTTGAAATGCCCATGTCACACACGCCAAGGTATTTGAAGAGAGTGAATAATCAACAAGGAGCTATTAGACGCTTGCGTGTGACACTGGGCAAGTCACTGCCCATCTCTGGGCCACAGTTTGTTTACTTGGAATTAGAAGAGTTGGTCTAGATTATCTTGGCGCTCTGATCCAATCATTTATCAAACAAATATTTATTAAGTGCTATTAGGTGCCAGGTACCTAGCTGAGAACTGGGAATAAGGTTAACGAACAAATAGATGAGGTTCCTAACTTGTCAGGACACATAGTCTAATGAGGAGTCACTGATTAAATGATCACACATAAAAATAAAAGGCGATGAGTTGTGATCGGTGCTGCACAGGGGGAAGCGCAGGGAGCCAGGTAGGAATGTACATGTCGGGGGAAGGATTAGAACTTGGAGAAAGAAGAGGTGACGACTTCACCCTGAGGAGGAGAGCATCGGGGTAGTTCAGGCTGAGGAAGCGCGTGGACAGGCCCTGAAGTGTGAGGTGGCCGGGGCACTGAAGGACTTAGAAGAGCAGGTACTCACTTCGGCAGCACATATACTAAAACGGAAACCATGCAGAGAAAGTTAGCTTGGCCCCTGTGCAGGGATGACGTGCAAATTCATGAAGTGCTCCGTATTTTTGACAGATACACACTATTGATGGGCTTCCCAGCTGGCTCAGTGGTAAAGAATCCTCCTGCCATTGCAAGAGACTCAGGAGACGAGGGTTCAGTCCCTGGGTTGAGAAGATCCCCCTGGAGGAGGAAATGGCAACCCACTCCAGTATTCTTGCCTCTGGGAAATCCCATGGACAGAGGAGCCTGGTGCGCTGCAGTCCATGAGATGGCAGGCCCTGGAGTGGCAAAGAGTAAGACATGACTGAGCATGCACGAGTTCACACTGCTGATAGTCTGTGTGAAACAGATAACTAACGAGTGCCTACTGTGTAGCTCAGAGAACTATGCCGAACAGGCTCTGTGGTGACCTAAGTGGGAAAGAAATCCAAAAAAAGAGAGGGTATATTATGTGAATATATATCCATATATGACATACTAGGCTATACAGTAGAAATTAACACAATATTATAAAGCAGCTATATGCCAATAAAAATTTGAAAAAAAAACAAACACAGGAAATTAGAAGCTCAGAATGGCTTCATTCTAAAGTCTGCTGGGGACTATGCAGCCCAGGGAGTAAATATCCAGGAACACGAGAAGGCAGAGTCCCCCTCTTTTTATGATTGCCAACGCATATCTTCCAGCAACTTCTTTTGATGCTCTCCCAAGGAAAGCTAAATCGCTGGCATGATTTCACTGCATCGAAACTTCAGGTTTATTGGTTAAAAACATCAAGTACTAAACTTTCCCATCACCAGTGTTACTGAAGGTGTCTTTCGAAAGCCCTTCATCTCATATCTTACGTTAAAAGTATGAAATGCTACCAAATACAAAATGTTTAATTTTATTTACTTATCTTTTGGCCATGCCATGGCATATGTGCCGTGAATCAAACCTGTGTCCTTGCAGTGGAAGCAAGGAGTCCTAACCACTGGACTACCAGAGAAACTCCCAGAAACATTTAATCTTAAAGCGAAGCAAAAATCCCTCGGCCCAGCCCTTGCTGCAGTTTCAACTATGTTCCAGCTCTAGAGGAATTATTTCTACCTTCTGGTTCTATGGCTCCATGGCCCCACACCGATGATTACCGAAAGCCTGGATGTACCAATTGCCACTTTGATGGGTGGTCTGAGAGCAGTGTCGCCGAGCTGCACGGGACAGACAGAGCTACCCTTTCATCTCCCTGGGTGGAGCTTTCGGCTGGAGCCAGCACAGAGGCTTCAGCTCTGGGGCCCCATCTGCCCCCCACCAGCTGACATCTCTGGACGAATCTCATGCCCTCTCTGGGCCTCAATTTCCTTATCCGCCAAAGGAGAGATTGGGACTACATGTTTGATAAGATTCTTTTCTTCGACTCGGGGATTCTCTGCCCTCTTCTTTCTAAAAGGCATGAACCCAGACATTTTCAAACTGTTTCTAACAACTATTCAGAGGCCAGTGACAGAAGGTGAGATAAGCACCACTATCTGTAAATTATAATGAGTGGACAATTAGCTGCCTTCCAATTAAGGCTCCCTTCTTGGAAGCCAGGAGGCTTAGTTTTTTAAGTTGTTTATCATTATCGTCCTTTAGCGCTGTTTTCTCACCACAACCCAGAGGGAAAGGGAAGAATGACAAGCAGATGTTTTGTTATTAGGGGCCCTGGGGGATGATCTGATACTTCCACTGCTGTGATCATTCTCCAGATTCCTCTTGAGTCAGCAGAAGCTTTGATGAACTCGTCGGAGGGCAGGAGGATAGGACAGACACGGCCTATTGAGAGAAAGCCAGGGACTATGCAGCCCAGGGAGTAAATATCCAGGAACACGAGAAGGCAGAGTCCCCCTCTTTTTATGATTGCCAACGCATATCTTCCAGCAACTTCTTTTGATGCTCTCCCAAGGAAAGCTAAATCGCTGGCATGATTTCACTGCATCGAAACTTCAGGTTTATTGGTTAAAAACATCAAGTACTAAACTTTCCCATCACCAGTGTTACTGAAGGTGTCTTTCGAAAGCCCTTCATCTCATATCTTACGTTAAAAGTATGAAATGCTACCAAATACAAAATGTTTAATTTTATTTACTTATCTTTTGGCCATGCCATGGCATATGTGCCGTGAATCAAACCTGTGTCCTTGCAGTGGAAGCAAGGAGTCCTAACCACTGGACTACCAGAGAAACTCCCAGAAACATTTAATCTTAAAGCGAAGCAAAAATCCCTCGGCCCAGCCCTTGCTGCAGTTTCAACTATGTTCCAGCTCTAGAGGAATTATTTCTACCTTCTGGTTCTATGGCTCCATGGCCCCACACCGATGATTACCGAAAGCCTGGATGTACCAATTGCCACTTTGATGGGTGGTCTGAGAGCAGTGTCGCCGAGCTGCACGGGACAGACAGAGCTACCCTTTCATCTCCCTGGGTGGAGCTTTCGGCTGGAGCCAGCACAGAGGCTTCAGCTCTGGGGCCCCATCTGCCCCCCACCAGCTGACATCTCTGGACGAATCTCATGCCCTCTCTGGGCCTCAATTTCCTTATCCGCCAAAGGAGAGATTGGGACTACATGTTTGATAAGATTCTTTTCTTCGACTCGGGGATTCTCTGCCCTCTTCTTTCTAAAAGGCATGAACCCAGACATTTTCAAACTGTTTCTAACAACTATTCAGAGGCCAGTGACAGAAGGTGAGATAAGCACCACTATCTGTAAATTATAATGAGTGGACAATTAGCTGCCTTCCAATTAAGGCTCCCTTCTGGAAGCCAGGAGGCTTAGTTTTTTAAGTTGTTTATCATTATCGTCCTTTAGCGCTGTTTTCTCACCACAACCCAGAGGGAAAGGGAAGAATGACAAGCAGATGTTTTGTTATTAGGGGCCCTGGGGGATGATCTGATACTTCCACTGCTGTGATCATTCTCCAGATTCCTCTTGAGTCAGCAGAAGCTTTGATGAACTCGTCGGAGGGCAGGAGGATAGGACAGACACGGCCTATTGAGAGAAAGCCTGGCTTAACAGAAAGCTGCTGGGGAAAGCAGTTCCTGGCTGGTGACAGCGTGGATTATGAAATTTGTATTTTTATGTAACACTTTGCAAAGAGATTTCATTGCCGTTGTTTCATTTTTTCATGAGGCTTCTTTGCCACTCACTGCCTGAGTTCAAACCACTATCATCTTCCACACAAGTCTCTCTCATTGCACAGTCTCCCCAGCTGTTGCAAGTTGCTAATGAAAACAGCCATCAAAAATCCATAGAAGGTAGATTAGTGGTTGCCTGTGGTGGTGCAATGGTAAAGAAAGAGCCTGCCAATGCAGGAGACTTGGGTTCGATCCCTGGGTGGGGAAGATTCCACTGGAGAAAGAAATGGCAGCCCACTCCAGTCTTCTCACCTGAGAAATCCCATGGACACAGGAGCCTGGCAAGCTACAGTCCATAGGGTCACAAAGAGTTGCACAGGACTTAGCAACTAAACAACAGTGGATGGAGAGGAGGACTAGTTCTTCTCGCCCTTGAATCAAAGCTGGCCTTGCAACTTGATTTGACCAATGCAATGTGGAAGAGGTGATCTTGTATCAGACTCTATATATGACTGGAGTCATGGCGTGTGACTTCTAAGGCTAGACCACAGAGGCGCAGATGCATCTGCTTCGATCTCTTGGATTACTCCTTCTGAAGGAAGCCAGGGCCACGTTGCAGGGATATTCAAGCAGCCCTGTGGAGAGCAACTGTGTCTTCTTGCCAACAGTCGGTACCAACTTGCCAGCCCTATGAGTGGATCACCGGGAAGTGGATTCTCCAGCTCTGATCAAGGCTTCAGGGAGCGCAGTCCCAGCTGACATCTGATTGCATCTTCATGAGAGACCTTGAGCCAGATCCACCCAGCTGAGTCACTTTGGAATCCTTAACCCACAGAAACCATGTTAGAGTTTTGGGGCAATTTGTTGCACAACAGTAGATAACTAATACAGTGGTTCAGCCTTCAAATCTGGGTGAAGAGTCACTCCTACTCCACGTGGACTGAACTGGGAAGGATGGTTCTCTGAGTGAAATGGAAGTAGGACTCTACGGTCCTTCTCCCCTATCCTCATCCTGCCTTTTTGTCTGTGGACAAACTTTAGCCAAAGAATGTTCAATGGGAGATGAGAAGGAAAACTATCGAAGGAGCCCAATGATGATAGTTTAGTCAGTAAGGCAGTCAAGGACCTCTAACTCCTTCTCAAGGGCTATGGATACTGTTCTGAATCATCCTGGGAGCTGTCTTATAGATAAATGATGACCATACTGCAGCCAGCAATAAACTGCCACAGTTCTGAGAACTGGCCTCAAGGGAATGGGAACAAACTGCCCATGGAACTGCAGATTACCTGCGCCGCAAATAACCTCAGACCACTGATGACCAGACCCAGGATGACTGTCAGAGCCGACCATGCTGTTTCTGCGGAGCCCCGTTTGTAAAAGCTCTTGCCCCCTGCTTGTCAGTGGGGTGTCGGCCTTTGGACAGGAATCTGCCCCCTCCCCACCCTGCTGCCTCACTGTTGTTGTTGCTTTACTCGCTCAGTCATGTCTGACTCTTTTGAGACCCCCATGGACTGTAGCCCACCAGGCTCCTCTATCTGTGGGATTTCCCAGGCAAGAATATTGGAGTGAGCTGCCATTTCCTTCTCCAAGGGATCTTCCCCACCCAGGGATCAAATCCATGCACTGGAAGGTAGATTCTTTACTGCTGAGCCACCGGGGAAGCCCACCCAGTCCGCCCCAATGCTGGCATCCAAAATAAACCAAACTTTATTTTGCTTTATTTGTCCTTTCCACCTACCTGGCCTCTCTATTGACTTTTGAGCAGTGAGCAGCCAGACCCCAATTTGGTGACATGAGGAGTGATCAAGCTGCTGTTAGTGGGAAAACAGAGGACATGAACTTTGTGCAGGCCACGCAACAGATCACCTCAACAATGGTCCTCTGCAAACACAAGCTGGTTGGAGGGTTGGAGCACAAAGGCAATACTGATTCATTTTAGGTGACTCAGAGCATCTGGGCCGGGTGGGACTCAGACCCAGATACTCCAGTGCTGATTTTCTAGCTCCAATACGGACAGTATTTCTCTTTATTATTCCTAGGCTTGACTGACTCTAAGCACCACAGACACTTGCTTCCACTGCCAATCCAAAGAATTGCCATTAAATTAAGCTAGCTGTGGTTGTGTTTCTTTTAATATAGAAAACAGAGACCCCCCCCACCCCTTAATTCCTCCACACTTGTGTGTAACTGGTACATGGTTTGAAGCTTCTCCTGTTAACGTGATTTTTACTTCCATTTCATTTGGACATATGACATTTGGACATATGACAAGGATGTCTCCTTTGGAATCTTACATTTCTCATTAGTCTCTTCTGGGAAATGAGAGAAAACAAAGATGAAATAAGGGTCAACATTTCAATGGAGGGGCTTCCCTGGTGGTCTACTGGTTAAGAATCTGCTTGCCAGTGCAGAAGACACAGGTTTGACTCCTGGTCTGGGAAGATTCCACAAGCCACAGAGCACCTAAGCTCAGGCGCCATCGCTCCTGAGCCTGTGTGCCCTAAAGCGCTTGCTCTCCAACAGAAGAAAGCGACCGCGATGAGACGCCTGAGCACTGTGAGGAAGCGCAGCCATCGCGCGCTGCAACAAGGACCCAGAACTGCCACAAGCAAACAGACACATGCTCCAAAACCACTCCAGGGCATAGGGAGCCTCCTTCCTTCCTCTCTCTGTTTCTCATTTTTTTTCTTCCTTCCTTTCTCTCCACTAACATTTCTTGAGCACCTACTATGTGCTTGGTATTGTCTGTACTATCTCATTTAGCCTCCAAATGATGAAGTGGGTATCAACGATCCCCTTGACAGATGAGGAAACTGAGAGATGTTCAGAGAAGTCAGGTATCTTGTTGGAACTTTTTGTCGTTTATAAGTCATGCTGTGCTGTGTAACCCACGCCAGCACTCGTGCCTGGAAAAGCCCATGGACGGAGGAGCCTGGTGGGCTGCAGTCCACGGGGTCGCAAAGAGTCGGATACGACTGAGCAACTTCCTTTGCACTTTCATGCATTGGAGAAGGCAATGGCAACCCACTCCAGTGTTCGTGCCTGGAGAATCCCAGGGATGGGAGCCTGGTGGGCTGCCGTCTATGGGGTCGCACAGAGTTGGATGCAACTGAAGTGACTTAGCAGCAGCTGTGCTTAGTCGTGTCTGACTCTGCGACCCCATGGATTGTAGCTACCAGGTTCCTCTGGGCTTCTCCAGGCAAGAATACTGGAGTGGGTTGCCATGCCCTCCTCCAGGGAATATTCCCTACCCAGGTTTCCTGCATCACAGGCAGATTCTTTACTGACTGAGTCACCAGGGAAGCCCAAGAATACTGGGGTGGGTAGTCTAGCCCTTCTCCAGAGGATCTTCTCCACCCAGGAATTGAACCTGGGTTTCCTGCATTGCCAGCAGATTCTTTACCAGCTGAGCTACCAGGGAAGCCCATAGTCAAGTTAATTAGCTTTAAAACTTCAGTGACATTAATACCATTGGAAATAATGAAACCAATCCATACATTTCTGCCAGAAGTCCTACTTTAAGCTTTATCTGTACCAAAGACTGCCACGTGTGTTCTTACAATCAACCACCAAGATACAAATTAAATTGCCTGTGTGATGCCATGAAATGGGTGTGATCCCAGAGGGACGTTTTTTTCTGTCTCTTTTAGATTACTGGATGACAAGTTTACCTGAAAAAATTGATGTCAATAAAAGAATGCACCCCCTGTCCTGATACAGTTTACAGCTTTTAGCTGCAGAACTCCCCCTGGACTTGAGGAACCCGGGTAACACACTTGGTTTTTCCAAGAGGTGGAACCACACCTGCTCCCCGCTCACCTCCCACCATCTCTGCTAAAGCAGCAAGCGTGCTAGGCGCGGAAAGTGTGGGTACAGCCACTCCGGTACCTACAGGGGGCGGAGTCTTGGGTTGGGGGCGTGGCCCCGGGCCCGGCTTCTCGGCGGCAGACTTGCTCTCCAACAGAAGAAAGCGACCACGATGAGACGCCTGAGCACTGTGAGGAAGCGCAGCCATCGCGCGCTGCAACAAGGACCCAGAACTGCCACAAGCAAACAGACACATGCTCCAAAACCACTCCAGGGCATAGGGAGCCTCCTTCCTTCCTCTCTCTGTTTCTCATTTTTTTTCTTCCTTCCTTTCTCTCCACTAACATTTCTTGAGCACCTACTATGTGCTTGGTATTGTCTGTACTATCTCATTTAGCCTCCAAATGATGAAGTGGGTATCAACGATCCCCTTGACAGATGAGGAAACTGAGAGATGTTCAGAGAAGTCAGGTATCTTGTTGGAACTTTTTGTCGTTTATAAGTCATGCTGTGCTGTGTAACCCACGCCAGCACTCGTGCCTGGAAAAGCCCATGGACGGAGGAGCCTGGTGGGCTGCAGTCCACGGGGTCGCAAAGAGTCGGATACGACTGAGCAACTTCCTTTGCACTTTCATGCATTGGAGAAGGCAATGGCAACCCACTCCAGTGTTCGTGCCTGGAGAATCCCAGGGATGGGAGCCTGGTGGGCTGCCGTCTATGGGGTCGCACAGAGTTGGATGCAACTGAAGTGACTTAGCAGCAGCTGTGCTTAGTCGTGTCTGACTCTGCGACCCCATGGATTGTAGCTACCAGGTTCCTCTGGGCTTCTCCAGGCAAGAATACTGGAGTGGGTTGCCATGCCCTCCTCCAGGGAATATTCCCTACCCAGGTTTCCTGCATCACAGGCAGATTCTTTACTGACTGAGTCACCAGGGAAGCCCAAGAATACTGGGGTGGGTAGTCTAGCCCTTCTCCAGAGGATCTTCTCCACCCAGGAATTGAACCTGGGTTTCCTGCATTGCCAGCAGATTCTTTACCAGCTGAGCTACCAGGGAAGCCCATAGTCAAGTTAATTAGCTTTAAAACTTCAGTGACATTAATACCATTGGAAATAATGAAACCAATCCATACATTTCTGCCAGAAGTCCTACTTTAAGCTTTATCTGTACCAAAGACTGCCACGTGTGTTCTTACAATCAACCACCAAGATACAAATTAAATTGCCTGTGTGATGCCATGAAATGGGTGTGATCCCAGAGGGACGTTTTTTTCTGTCTCTTTTAGATTACTGGATGACAAGTTTACCTGAAAAAATTGATGTCAATAAAAGAATGCACCCCCTGTCCTGATACAGTTTACAGCTTTTAGCTGCAGAACTCCCCCTGGACTTGAGGAACCCGGGTAACACACTTGGTTTTTCCAAGAGGTGGAACCACACCTGCTCCCCGCTCACCTCCCACCATCTCTGCTAAAGCAGCAAGCGTGCTAGGCGCGGAAAGTGTGGGTACAGCCACTCCGGTACCTACAGGGGGCGGAGTCTTGGGTTGGGGGCGTGGCCCCGGGCCCGGCTTCTCGGCGGCAGCTGGCTCCGGGGGCGGGGGCGGGCCTAGGCTTCCTGTCTGCGACTGCGGAATAGCTGTTTGACCCCGGAAGTGCCTGCTCTCTGGGAGCTGTCACCGTGGTGGACCGCGGCGGCGGCGGCGGCGGCACATCGCCGGCCTAGGAGCCGCCAAGGTGAGTGCGCGGCTGATCCTTGCGGATGTGGGGCATCGGACCTGGGAGGGGCTGCAGCCGTTCCTCACGCGGCCTCGGGCCTCCCGCCTCGATGGCAGGGCCAAGGCTTAGGCTGCACCAGGGGCCATGAATCGCCCCGTTCCTCCTATCTCTCCACCCCGACCCGGAGTCAGGCCGCCAGAACTTAGTCTTAGGATTCGAGGATCGGCCCCAGAATGACCTTGGCCTTGGGCGAGACGCTGCCCTCCTATCCTCACCTCGAGCTTCAGTTTCCTCGGGGTTCATTCATTCGTTCAACAAATGTTGCGTCCAGAACCTCCTACGTGGGCACAGATCTAACTAGGCACTGGAGATATAAACCGAGAAACAGGAAATTCCCGCCCTCACAGAGCTTACAGTCTAGTGGGCGGGGACGGTCGACGACAAAGAAATGCACTAGGTAGTTAAAGATTTGACTGCAACCGGAGGAGTGAGTACTTTCGATAGGGCATCTGGTACGATCTCTGAGGAGGGTAATATTGAAGCGAGACCAGAAGGGTTAAGACAGAGAAACTGAGACAGAAGTAGCCTTGGGGATGCTCCCAGGCCTTCTTGCACTTACTCCAAGCTCCCTTTCTAAAGAAAGCCCTTTCCTAAATTTTTAACTTCTGCTGCCCTGCTTGACACTGAGGATCCACTGTGGGGTGGGGCACAGATATCGTCCTGATCACTGACCTTGTCATTTTTAGAGTCCAGTTATTGCCTAGTTAATTTCTACTCATACTGTAGAGGAAAACTCAAATATTCCTTGACATCCTCTCTCTGTCGAGTCAGTTCTCTTTGTTAAATGCTGTCATAGCCTCATGGGCCTCGCCTGCAAAGCATACTCACAGTATTGAATTTTCCTTGTTCATGTGGCTGTTGGGTTCATATCTGTCTTGTTAACCATCAAGACCCTAAACTCTGTGAAGGGCAGAATCTGGTCTGTTATTTGCCTGCCTTAGGATTCTCCAGGCTTCAGTGCCTGGCACATAGTAGGTACTCAAAAACTATTTGAAAGGACAAGTAAGGTTATTAACAGTTTTTGCTGTCCAGTAGTTCGTAGAAGGTCTCTCCCGCCACCAGGCTGTTACCTTCTCTTTCTGATTATGTCTCTCCTCTCCTTACATGACTCCTCGCTTCATCTTCAGATGAAAAGCCAAAATCTTTAGCACAGCATTTGAGGCTCCTTTTAAAGTGGCTCCATCTTGTCTAGCCACCCTCTTCTCTCCATTTCTTGTCTTTTCAGCCACACCAAATGTCTCCCTCATCCTTCAAAGCCACAGGCTCTGAGCCTCCGCTCATGCTTGCTCTTTGCTTAGAATGTCCTTCCTTTCCATCTTTTTCTCCTGTCCTTCAACAGCCAGGCTGTAGGTCATATTTTCTGTGACATTCTTCCTTTCTGTGCTGTGCTCGTCTTGGAAATTTCCAGTTACATCTCTAACGACACGGATTAATAGTCATTTACACGCCTAGGCCCCAGAAGATATTCAGTAAGTATTTGCTGAGTAATTGAGGAAGCCCAAATGCTCGGCTTATGATTGGGACTTGAAAATAATAACAAGTAAACTTCACTGGGGGCTTCCTTGGTGGCTCAGTGGTAAAGAACCCTCCTGGCAATGCAGGAGACATGGGTTCGAACCCTGGGGGGGGAAGATCCCCTGAAGAAGGAAATGGCAACCCACTCCAGTATTCTTGCCTGGGAAATCCCATGGACAGAGGAGCCTGGCAGGCTACGGTCCATGGGGTCACAAAAGAGTCAGACGTGACTTAGTGACTAAACAACAAACTTTACCGACTGCTTATTATGTGCCAAGTACTGTGCTGACCACATAATATTGGTTACTTCTCATGTCAACCCTGAGAGATTATGAGATTATGTACTGTTCTCTTCCCGACTTTAGGAGCGTAAAGAAGTTAAGGAACTGCTCAGGCCTCAACATGGGTAGGACGGAGCCAAGACTTGAACCCAGGCTGTGGAACTATAACTTCTCTTTTGACTGTCATGCCAGCCTGAGTCTAAACTGCCCTTACAGGCTCTGGCCTGTAGGAGTAGATTTCTTCTAAAAGCGGGTTGCTGTCTGTACCTGTCTAGACCTGGACTCTGGGAACTAGACTTTAAAGTGTGGAGAGCCGCCTCCTCCTTATGACTCTTTCCCCATCCTAGGTCCCCGCACTGGACACTCCTCCTCCAGTCTTTGGAAAGGGCTGGGCCTGGGCTTCGTTTAGACTTCTGCACTGGTGAGCTGAGCACTGATGTTTCCAGCTGTCCTCCCAGCATCTCTCAGGGATTAGGAAAGGAATATTTTTAGCATACTCAGCACCGGAGACCCAGGTGCCAAGGCACAAGAGCTGGGCTTCAGTTTCAACTTAGCTACTCAGATATTTGCCTGAGTAAATCAGGGCCCCTCTTTGGACATCTGAGCATAATAATCCTTGTCATTCTTAACCGGGCTATTGTGAAAGGCTAGTAAGATAGTAGCTCAATTAGAAATCATGTATTGACTCAATGGACCTGAGTTTGAACAAACTCTGGCAGGTAGTGAAGGACAGGGAAGCCTGGAGTGCTGCAGTCGATGGGGTCACAAAGAGTCAGACAGGACTGAGCGACTGAACAGCAACAACAGATATACAGCAGATGGGCATCTCCGTTTTGCAGAGGTGAAAGGGGAAAGCTCAGTCACAGGGACCATGTGTTTGATCCGCTATCCACTGAGATCCTAGTGTAGAATGGGTCTCGGGGACTAGGCAGACTAGACTAGGGACTAGCTCCTTCTCTTTCCATCCCATGTGAAGATGGGTATCTTCACAGTCTTTAAAGTAGTCCCTGAACCAAGGTTCCTTTTGCACCAAGCTGCTTCCCACCTCCTTACCTTCGTTCCTGCTGTTTCCTCCACCTGGGACACCCTTCTTCCCAGTCTCCACTATCAAGACAACTCAAGCTCTCCTGAGCCTTTAGGTGCTCCTCTAGAAATGCTCTCCCTACAGCCAGAAGCTCCTGTCCCCAGCTCAACTGCCCTAGACTCAGCACAGCAAATGGTTAAGAGCCAGCCTGCTTCATCAGCCACTAACTCTGAGACCTAGGGGAAATTTTTTTTATCTTCTCTGAGCCTCTGCTTCCTCATTGGTAAAGTGTTAGTTGCTTAATCACGTCTGACTCTTTGCAACCCCATGGAGTGTAACGCGCCAGGCTCCTCTGTCCATGGGATTTCCCAGGCAAGAATACTGGAGTGGGTTGCCATTCCCTTCTCCAGGGGATCTTCCCCACCCAGGGACCGAATCAGGGTCTCCTGCCCTGCAGGCAGATTCTTTGCCGTCTGAGCCATTAGGGAAGCTCGTTGGTAAAATGAAGGCAATGAGATTAATAGCACCAACGCTGGACTTGTTACGAGCATTCATACATCTGAAGCCAGCTAAGGTGTCTCTAAGCGAGTTCATGCTGAGAAAGTGGCTCAGAAGGGCAGCAGCACCCGAGAGGCGTGTTTCTGCTGCTGTCGTTGTCATCGTTATTACTGGATCGGAGCTCCCACAGAGCAGGGGCCAGGCCTTATCGGTCTGTCTTTGTAACACCAGGGCCTGGCCTGGCATCTGAGAGCCAGGACCGCAGTGTCTCAGTGGCCGGCTGTGCCCCTCAGCACCTCAGGGAGGGCTCAGGAGGTGACGGTTTCCTCATGCTACCCGTCATGCATCTCCGTGTCGTCATTGAGATGTGCCAGCCTTTCGTGGCATGTCTTCTCAAGAGCCCAGAGCCACCTCTGTTCCATGATTCGGCCAGTATGCACATCCCTCCTGCGGATCAGGCCAAGAGGCACTGAGAAATGCGTGTTGGACCGGAAGACAGGAGACATGAGGTCTGCCCCTCACTGACTCTGCGGCCTGTTTGGGCCTCTCTAAGAGAGGAGGTCACTCTGGCAGGTTTCCGTGAATTCTCTGTGAAAACCTTCTGGCCCTTCTGTTTATCCATATCCTTCTTCCCTGAAGCCTAGAAAGTTCGTAAAATCTTGAACACCTTCGCAAGGGAGGAAAGTCCCGTGGCTTCAACGCCCCCCCGCCCCCTCAAATCTGGTTAAAATGGTAAGAAAAGGGTCATCACGTTCAGTTGTTCATCAACTATTTCATGAAGCCGCCTCCGGACCAGGCCTGTGCTGGTCACAGCAAAGGTAGGAAGAGAAGGAGGACCCAGGCCCCGGCTCCCCAGAGCTCACAGGCCAAGGAGGGCATGGAGCTGGAGCCATGAGAAAGATAATCTAGTTACTTCTAACCAGTAACAGAGCAGGGGCCAGGCCTTATCGGTCTGTCTTTGTAACACCAGGGCCTGGCCTGGCATCTGAGAGCCAGGACCGCAGTGTCTCAGTGGCCGGCTGTGCCCCTCAGCACCTCAGGGAGGGCTCAGGAGGTGACGGTTTCCTCATGCTACCCGTCATGCATCTCCGTGTCGTCATTGAGATGTGCCAGCCTTTCGTGGCATGTCTTCTCAAGAGCCCAGAGCCACCTCTGTTCCATGATTCGGCCAGTATGCACATCCCTCCTGCGGATCAGGCCAAGAGGCACTGAGAAATGCGTGTTGGACCGGAAGACAGGAGACATGAGGTCTGCCCCTCACTGACTCTGCGGCCTGTTTGGGCCTCTCTAAGAGAGGAGGTCACTCTGGCAGGTTTCCGTGAATTCTCTGTGAAAACCTTCTGGCCCTTCTGTTTATCCATATCCTTCTTCCCTGAAGCCTAGAAAGTTCGTAAAATCTTGAACACCTTCGCAAGGGAGGAAAGTCCCGTGGCTTCAACGCCCCCCCGCCCCCTCAAATCTGGTTAAAATGGTAAGAAAAGGGTCATCACGTTCAGTTGTTCATCAACTATTTCATGAAGCCGCCTCCGGACCAGGCCTGTGCTGGTCACAGCAAAGGTAGGAAGAGAAGGAGGACCCAGGCCCCGGCTCCCCAGAGCTCACAGGCCAAGGAGGGCATGGAGCTGGAGCCATGAGAAAGATAATCTAGTTACTTCTAACCAGTACTTCATGACTTGGGTGGGAATTGGAGAAGGAACTGCAGCCCATTCCAGTATTCTCACCTGGAGAATCCTATAGACAGAGGAGCGTGGGAGGCTACAGTCCATGGGGTCGCAAGAGTGGGGTGCGACTTAGTGGCAAAACCACCACCATATCAGGTGTCACCTGGGGAGTGTTTCCCTCCTCAGCTGAGAACTGCCACTTTCGGCAAAAAAGTCACTGGTCTAGGGACTAGAGGTGGGAATTGGAGAAGGAACTGCAGCCCATTCCAGTATTCTCACCTGGAGAATCCTATAGACAGAGGAGCGTGGGAGGCTACAGTCCATGGGGTCGCAAGAGTGGGGTGCGACTTAGTGGCAAAACCACCACCATATCAGGTGTCACCTGGGGAGTGTTTCCCTCCTCAGCTGAGAACTGCCACTTTCGGCAAAAAAGTCACTGGTCTAGGTGACTAGTTGTGGGAACCAGGCCTTTGAGGCCCGCCAGGAGCCCCCTGAGGCCGGAGGTTGAAGCTTCTCGTCTGGCTCTGGGGTGAGCCCCAGAGCAGGCCCCTGCCCCTGGAGCCTCTGCGTCTGCTCTCTTCCTCCCATCCATATTCCTTTCAGGAGGGCCACGCAGCACAATGCCCGCCTTGCCCCTGGACCAACTCCAGATTACCCACGAGGACCTGAAGACAGGGAAGCTGAGGACTTCGCCTGCGCTGGTGAGCCGGTGCCTTGAGGCTGTTCAGCCCAATATTGATATTATTGAACTTGCAATCTCAGAAGCAAAAAAGTAAATTCCTTCTTTATCGGTTCTACAGTTCTACAAATGACCTGAGGGCCACAGTCTACGTTTCAGGAGCCAGGATGCTGTTAGGTCTTTCCAGGCTCCAGTGCAGGGGTTTTCTTTCCCAGCAGTAGCTTGAGTTTAAGTGGTATTTTCCATGTCACCACCCCATACCCTCCATGCAAAGCATTTCATTTTGAATCAAAGTCTGATGGCAGTTCTGACTCAGCTCGAGCTGGCCGGGTAGCGGCGCTGGCCCAAGGCCGGATCTGGGGAGTGGACCCTGCCAGAGGCGCTCAGATTTCAGATGGGCCTTTTTCGGAGCTGTCCCAGCTGCAGTCTACTTGGCAGTGGGAGGCAGAGGAGGGGGACACTGGTAATGTCAGAGGTCAGGTCTGAACAGGCTAAGCAGCACTACGTGCAGACGCAGCAGGGCTGGTGAGACTGAGGATGGCAGTGAGCGTGCCGACGACCAGCTGTGGCGGAGACTAGGGCCGCGGAGAGGTGCCCGGCTGCCGGGGGAGACGGATGCGGGGACGGAGACCCCGTTCCCCCTGGCTGTTTCCCCAGGAACATTAGCTTGCTTGAACAAGGTGAGAGGAAGTATTTTCTGGGTGCTTGAGTAAAGTCGTGGGAAACAAGAGCTTGGTGTTTTATTTCCTGCTTTCTGGATGGCTTCCTATTGCTTCCTGACTACTCTCTAATAATAGTGCTTAATATTTATAGAGCACTTGCTCTGGGCCAAACCTTTCACTTGGATTATCTCATGGAAGCCGAACCACAGCCCTCTGAGTAGGCATTTTGGTCGTCCCCATTTTACAGATGAGGAAACTCAGAGTTCAAGGTCACAAAACTAAACACTAGGGGAGTCAGAACAGGACCCCAGCTGAGCTGTTTCTAGAGTCTATACTTTCTTTACCTTTGTACTATAATAAGCCTCTTGTTTCTTTTTTGTAACTTTTTTTAAAAAGCGAGGTAGTGTTGATATCCAACATTGTGTGTTTCAGGTGTATGACATAGTGATTCACAACCAAAAAGGTTATATTCCACTTATAATTATTATAAAATGTTAACCATGTTCCCTGAATATATTCTCATATTCATAACTCTTTTAGGTAAGGAGGATATTGATTAGAAAATCAGTAACTGTTCTGTATAGTATGTTAGCCATTCACCACATGTGGCTATGGAGCTCTTGAAATTGTGGGTGATTCAACCAAGGGACTGTATTTTTAATTTAGTTTTAGTTTGTTTAAGTTAAAATAGCCCCATGTAGTGAGAACCTGCTGTCTTGGCCAGCACAGGACAGGTCTGGAGCGGTTCCGTCTCTGCTGAGGTTCTGTTGGACAGTGCCGGTGGAGACTGGTTCCTTGGCCCTTCCCATGTCCTGGACACCAGTCTGTTGGACTGTGGGCCCTCTGGGAGCAGGGACTGGTCCCTTCCCTTTACTCTGGTTTTCCAGTGCCAGGTGCATCCTAGGTTCTCAGGAGACACCCAGTAAATGAGTCAAGGACCCTCGCCACGCTTGGGACAGGCCCTGGGGCTGAGTGGAGAGACTGCCCTGGCAGGGCCCACAGGCGGGAGGAAGCAGACTGGTCGGTTCTCTGCAGCAGGCATGACCAGGATGTGAGGGAAGGAACTCCACGCTGCTGACCGAGACCAGGCAGGGGTGCACGGAGGTCCTGGGGTGGTGGGAGAGCTCACGCCACCAGGGATGCCCTGCTGTAGGAGGGAGATCCTGAACTGCGTGTGGAAGGGTGAATAAGCACCAGCTGGGCAGAGCAATGGAGAAGGGCGGGCCTGGCAGGAGGACCTGGGTATGTTGTCCCCGAGTCCTGAGAGCCTGATTCCTACACCAGCCCCTGGGGGTGGAAGCGGTATCACAGAGTTAAGGAGCCCAGCCTTGTAAAGAAATCAAGTTTGGCACCCAAGTGGTTGAATGGGCTCTTGAGAAAGATAAGGATCATTTAAGGGGAGTATTTGGAGAACAGTACAGAATAGTTTCTTATCAAAATGAACAGGGCACAAGTTTGATGGGCAGGGCATGTATGGAAGCTTCATGGGGCAAGTGGGACGTAGGCCAGGCCTGAAGGGTAGGAGATTGGCGAGAGCCTGCAGCTCCTCTCCCTGGGATCCTCCGTGGCCCCTGCTCTTGGGCGTGGCTCAGAGGTGCTTCGAAGACCTCGGCAGGACCTGGTCCTTCGTTACCTCCATGTGTTCCTCTGTTCAGCCTGCAAGTGTGTATGGAGGGAGTGCTTGATGCCAGCCCGGCTCTAGGGGCTGGGACTGCTGTGTGAGAAGGCTTAGACCCCCTCCAGAGACCTGTGGGCAGACAGAATGCAGGCCCTCCCTTTCAGTCTAACTTTATTGAGGTGTCATTGGAGGACAATAAACTGCATGTCTTTATGGTACACGGTTTGCTTGGTTTTGACATCTGTAAACCCACATGAAACCGTTACCATAAGCAAGATAATGAACATTTCTGCCACTCCCAGAAGTGTCCTGGCGCCCCCCCACCCCCTTTTATAATCCACCCCTTCCTCTGTCCCCCTCCACCACAACCAAAGATCTGCAGGCACTTCTGATGCAGTTCAGCAAGTGCTGCAGTCAGAGAAGCATAGAATGCAGGTATAGGGAGCCGGGGTGAACCCCTCACCTAATTGGGGTGGGGCTTGGGAGACTTCCTGGAGGAAGTGAGGTCAGAGCTGGGGTCAGAAGGACGAGCAGTGAGACCAGGGTGGCCTGTTACTTAGTAGGTGCGCAGTGTCAGCTTTGGTTCAAATCCTGCCTCAGTTGCTTCCTTAGCCCTGTGACCTTAGCTGAGTTCCTAAATCTCACCAAGTCTTGGTTTCCTTCTCTGTAAAAAGGGGAGAATACTCTTCCCTCTGAGACAGTTGTGAGTTAAAAAGAAATGGGCTGTGGGAGCAGCCCGCACAGGGCAGTCCTCGGGGAGTGGCAGCTTTTTCTGTCCTTTCAGCATCTCTCCCTCCAACTCCACCTCCCACTGCCCAGGGAGAGGTGAGGCATCAACCGGTAGAGGAGGGGGACTTGGAAACCACAGAGATGAATTTAGGCCCTTGAGAGTAGTTTTGAACTTGTTTCAATCAGCAGGATTCCTTTTGTATAAATTGTGATTTAAATGGGCGGGGGGCCCGGTGGAGGCCTTCAACCCCCCAAGGAGCCCTGTGGAACTCAAAATCTCGGCAGTTTGCGGTCAGGAGGCTTAGGTGGTTCTCAAAGATACTGACCCATCAGCCGTGACTTCCCTGTCCCCCCTGGACTGACAGACCTGGAAGTGGGTGGACTGTGGTTGACACGGCGAGACGAAAACAGGCGGCCTCCGTCCTGTCACCGCCTCCCCTGTGTGAACAAAGTAAGGTTTGTTCCCGGCAAGGTAAGGGTTAGAAGAGAATACTCGTGAGGCTAAGCCGAGACCTACAATTACTTGATTAGCATCTTTACCAAAAAATTACTGAGGTTTTTCTCTGATTATACAAAGGAAACAGCACAGTGATGTGGACAGTATGACGTTGTTTGTGTCAGAAAGATGACAGTGGGCCCAAACGCCTCGTGTGGCTGCATTTTAATGTAAATGCCTGGAAAAGGGCAGTGAGACGCTCATGGGATGGGGAGGGGCTCCCTCTGGGTGGACTAGACCCGAGCTGGTGGTCCCAGGTGACTTATCTTTCTGGTACTGTTGTGAGTTTTTGAAAGAAAACACCCTCCTGCCTCACTTGTGTAATTTTAAAAAATAATACATGTTCTTTCTTAAATTGGAAAATATAGTCAAGTCCTAATCTTTTCTATTAGAGATAGCCACTGTTAGCGTTGAGGTGTCCCCCAACCCCCGGCTCGACACTCTTTTAAAAAATAAAGTCCGTACCAGTGTGTGAATGTGTTAAATATGGCACTTTTTTTTTTTAATCCCCAAAATGGTCATATAAAATAGAGGGGTTTGTGTCTTGCTTTTTCTTCCCTTAACCTTTCCCTGTGTTATTAAACATTCTCCAGAAAACATGGTATTTAATGCTCTCCTGGTGCTCCCAGACTGCGGCCAAGCTTCCCTCTGTCCGAGACACTCGGCTCTTTATGCCTGAGGGTCACTGGTTGGAAGAGCCCAGGGTTGTTGCTGTGGGTTGGCAGAGGGGCCCTCACTGACTAACCTCTGCCACGTTAACACGTGGTTTTTGGATCCGTAGCACCCCGAGCAGAAGGCAGACCGGTGTTTTGTGTTATACAAACCGCCCCCTAAAGACAACGTTCCCGCCCTAGTGGAGGAGTACCTGGAACTCGCCACCTTCGTAGCCGATGACCTGGACTGGCTCCTGGCTCTGCCGCACGACAAATTCTGGTGCCAGGTAACCTCCTACCACCATTCCCGCTAAGACCAGGCACACGCCATGCCGTTGGTTGGGTGCTGTTGTTTCTCTCCCCAGGAGGTGCTTTTTCTTCCTCTGCTTCTTACACTGGATCCCTAAGAGCAAATTGTGGTTGGAATTACTGTGCTCCCTTATCAGCATCTTAATGATGTTTACACAGATGCCTTCCACCATGGCATTTTTAGAAAGTCGTGTTTAGCCCTCGGCTCATTTATGCCTCTTCCTCCACCGTGGTGCAGTGCCGCTGACCCCTGTCGCCTGGCCTAGGTCGTCTTCGACGAGACCCTGCAGAAGTGCCTGGACTCCTACCTGCGCCATGCGCCCCGGAAGTTTGACGAGTGGGTGGCCCCAGCCCCTGAGGTCGTTGACATGCAGAGGCGCCTCCACCGCAGCGTTTTCTCACCTTCCTCCGTATGTCCACGCACAAGGAATCCAAAGTGAGCCCCGGGTCCTGTGACAAGTCGCCCCCGCCAGCTGACACCCCCGCACCCCTGGGAATGCAGGCTCTGGAAGTTTCGAGTTTCCCCCTTGTCTCCCGCTTTCACTCTCACCACTGGGGAAGAAGTCTGTGCCACCTGCCTCATCCTCTGAGCCGCCAGGTTGCCTGCGTTACACCCAGTATCTCCATCAGTGGGGAGCCGAGGGCCCTGTGCCAGGGGACGCGTGACTCTGCCTTTCCTTGCGCGTCAGTGGGTGAAGCATCGACTCTGATTTTTGTTAGAGGACCCTGGATGTGCTGTCTAAAAGCCTTTACTCCCCCACCCTGGGTTTATTTTTGTTAATCTTATTTATTTATTTCACCGAGTCACGTGGCATGTGCAACCAGGCCGCTCCCCGACCAGGGACGGAAGCTGCTCCCTGCAGTGCACGTGTGGAGTCCTCGCCGCTGGCTCGGCTGCCAGGGAACTCCTGCCGCCCAGTCTTAAAAATAATAGCGCTGCCCGTAAACAAACACAACAAAAATATTTTGCAGATAATGAGAGTTGCCCACAAAATTTCCTTCCCTCAAAATAACCACCGTTAAGGTGCCTGTTCCTTCAGGGAACTTTTTTCCTTCCAATGTGTTTGTGTCTCTGTGTGCGTGGTGCCCACATATTTACTTTAAAAATAGTATCTTTTCTGTTTTTTTAGCTTGTTAGCACGGAAACTGTTAAATATACACAGAAGTATCACGACTCCCACGTGCCGTTACCTGGCTTCAACAGTCAGCATCTTGCCTGTCTTGCTTTCCCTCCCTCACTGAGTGTTCTGTTTTTCTTGGAGTATGTTATTTTTGTCCTTTTGAAGCTGTACCACGTGGCATGCAGGATCGTAGTTCCCTGACCAGGGATGGAACCTGAGCCCCGCTCCACTGGGAGCACAGTCTCAGCCTCTGGACTACCAGGGAGGTAGTCTCGGAGTGTTTTAAAGCCGTCCCAGAATCGTGGTAGTTTACCTGTAAATAACTTCAGAGTGAATCCCCACCTGATGGTTTCATAGGGAGCGTCTGCTTTGTTTTACATTAGGGTGAGTGACTGTCGCTCCAGGTCGGTCCCCTTGGCTTGGGCGCCTCCTTGGTGTGGACGAAGCTGCTTCTATTAGCCAGGCCCCCTCGATGGACCCGAAGGTTATTTCCTGTGAGCCTGCTATTACCCTGCCATGCACGTGTTTGGGGAGGTCGCTCATCCTCTCTTTGCCTTTCCTTAGGATCACTTCATTTCGCCCTCTGCCTTCGGAGAAATCCTCTATAACAACTTCCTGTTTGACATCCCAAAGATCCTGGACCTCTGCGTGCTTTTTGGAAAAGGCAACTCTCCGCTGCTGCAAAAGATGATAGGTGAGTAGGATGTGGGGCCCAGGGCTGGGGTGGGGCGTGGGTGGTGCAGAGATGACCCCCACGTGTCCACAGGGGGATCAGGGCAGTAGCAGCGGGCAGTGCTTGGAAGTGGCCTAGTGGATGTGTGTGTCAGCTCCGAAAGGAGTGACTCAGTGGCTGTGGGGGGGGGGCGAAAGGCAAGGGATCTCGGGGCCCCAGCGTCAGGCTGGGTGTCCCGGCCCAAGGAGGGGGGCGTTTGCTTCCGGGGTGACAGCTAACCGTTTGCCCACCCGCTGACGCCCCTCCTGTGTCATCTCAGGCGGTCCTCACAGCCGCCCTGTGACATCAGCGGTGTCACCAGCCCCATTTACGGTTAAGGAAACTGAGGTTGAATGTTCGGGACTTGCCTGCAGGGTCGTGACTGATGATGAGTAGCCAAGCGGGGGTTGACGTCACGTGGGCCTGAGGCTCACACTCTGGGCCTCGGTCACTCCCCGCCTCACAGGTGACATGGCCACCTCAGAAACATTGAGCTTTGAGCTGCTTCTGAGAATGGACAGGGGCAGGGGTCAGAGGGGACCCCCCTGGGGTTGTGGAGGGAATGGACAGAGGCAGTTGGAGCCTGTCGGGAGGCGGGGATCCTGGAAAGTTCACGCAGAAGCTTTGTTGGGAAGCTCCAGAGGGGACAGTGGCCCCAGGGGTCTGCCTTGGAAGAAGAGCTCGTGGCAACTGGCCCAGCTGGGCACCCGGGACACTCCATCAGCCTTCCTCACCCTGAGACTGTAGGAGAGGGTCTTCCTAATGCCCGGTTACAGAGCTCGGTCACCCCTTGAAATGGTTTCCTTCCTTTCCCCTCCAACCCCAGTGATAAAGGTAATACAGGTTAATTTAGAAACTTTTGGAAGAGTATAAAGAAGCAGGAAAGTAATTATCAAATTCCTGCCCCACCCCCACCCCTAGAGATGATCATTTGGTGATTATTCCCTTCTGGTCTTTTCTCTTTGTATTTTTGAAAACTATTTAGGGCCACTTGGAAAAGAGCTCGTGGCAACTGGCCCAGCTGGGCACCCGGGACACTCCATCAGCCTTCCTCACCCTGAGACTGTAGGAGAGGGTCTTCCTAATGCCCGGTTACAGAGCTCGGTCACCCCTTGAAATGGTTTCCTTCCTTTCCCCTCCAACCCCAGTGATAAAGGTAATACAGGTTAATTTAGAAACTTTTGGAAGAGTATAAAGAAGCAGGAAAGTAATTATCAAATTCCTGCCCCACCCCCACCCCTAGAGATGATCATTTGGTGATTATTCCCTTCTGGTCTTTTCTCTTTGTATTTTTGAAAACTATTTAGGGCCTAATGCATATGAAATTTCACATCCAGCTTTTTCACTGGCATAACCTCTGGCTTCTCATTCAGGTCTAATCATTGGCCTGGTCCATCAGTTAAGGGAAAAGACCCTTAATAATTATACTGTAGAGCAAGAGGATGGGGTGGGTACACAGAAGCAGCACGGTTAGTTAGAGAAACAATTATCAGGCCAGTCTAGTTGGAGCAGGGCATTCTGGGAGGGAGCGTGGGGTCAGGGAAAGAAGCTGGCATCAGATAGTGGGGGGTGTGGGGAGGGCCCCGAGCCAGGGATGTGGGGAGGGGTGCATTGCTCGGTAGCTAAAAGGGAAGGCCCTGGAGTCGAGCTGCCCAGTCCACAGCTGTATTCTGGGCTGTGTCCCTTTGACTCAGGCAGTTAGCCGCTCTAAGCCTGAGTCTTCTCATCTGAAGAAGGGGAGGACTGATGATCCATCCAGCCTGTAGGATGGTTGTGGGTTGTGAATATGAGGTGGGGCGCAGCACAGAGCCTTGCAAGTTACAGACAATCGGTAAGCGTGAGCTCGTATTGTGACGAGGCCGTGGGAGCCTCTGGGAGCATGGAGCAGGGCAGAGAGCCATCCACTGACACGATCAATCTGGGAGCGCGCAGTTGGGAAGGGTGGTGATAGGAGGCCAGGCTTCGGCGTGGGCTGGAAGAGGAGAGCCTTGGTAGAAAAGGACATCCTAGAGGAGAGTCGCAGGGCTTCGTGAGGTCGGCTGGAGGGAGTGAGCTGGGGTTGGGAAGCAGGAGGCGGTGGCGGGGTGTGCTGTGAGTAGAGCCAAGGTCAGCATTGGGTCTGGAGGCCATCAACCTCTCCAAGGATATAGGAGAAGAGGCCATTTGGCCGCAGACGGGTGAGGCTGGAGCGGGAGAGCTCCGCCTGCTGCCGGGGTTCCAGATCTTTCGGGTCACTTGACTCCTCTGAGAGTCAGATGAAAGCTTGTCTCCAGGAAGACATAGCCCTTCATAGATTTTGAGCTGTTTAAGAATGTTCTCATCCCCGGACTAATAATCTGAAATCGGTTTACAAAGGGAAGCACTGTCTTTGTCTCACGGAGTCTGGTTCACAGACAAGATGGCAGGATCAGGCATCAGGCGCCCCTTCTTATTGCGTGCGTGTCTGTCTGTCTGTCTGTCTGCAGGCCCCTTCTCCACACCCACCAACAAACGCATTAGCTCTCTTCTCAACCTCTTGAGCAGAAGACAGGAGACACAGCGTGGGGCAGCCTCTCCTTTCTCTGCCCCAGAAGCTCTTGAGCAAGGCAGATCAGCTGGAAGAGGGTTGACAAGGAGACGGGGTGGGGGTGGGGGGTGGAGCACAGGAACTGGCCGGCTGTCCTTCGGGCAGAAGCCCAGGCCTTGCCCTGTCCCCACCTCCCAGGTTTTTTTAACCTCGAGGCGGGTGTTGTGAATCAGTGAGTGTAACTGTGAAAGCCGGGCATTTCGGTTAGGCTGTGAGACCTTGACCCCGCGGAGGATAGCCCTGGTCTCTTTGGCCATACCTCACATCCACCGTGGGTTTCTGAACTGCTTCAGTCTGAGGACGAGTGCCATCGCTTTGGCTTTTTAATTATTTCTTTAGGAGATCAAAAGTCAGGTCTTCCCTGTCCGACTCCAAAGAGCCCGAGGGTAGACTGTGAAACGTGATCTATTTTGACGCCCATAGAGCATCCCTGTTACTCAGGCCTGAGCGTGAGGAGGATCCTGAGAGAGTGCCTCCCCCGTGCCTGGCACTCTGGGTGTGGTGGGCACCGCCTTGTGGCCTAGGGACTGTGGGAGGAGGCCTGCTCCCGACAACTGGGTCAGGAGACTCTGCCTGCCGAGGGTGACACCTGCCTTCTGGTGGACTCGGCACTGGGAGGTCACTGCAGGCAGAGGGGGAGGGCAGTTTCATTCTGTGAGGCTGAGGATGGTGTGAGGGAAGAATGTAATTCGAGGGATGAGAGAGGGTGGCAGGAGATGCCAGCAGAAGCCAGATCTTGCAGGCCCTTTGTGCCATGGTCAGGAGTTTGAACTTGACCTTGAGGATGTTGCTAGGAGGATTCAATGAGGAAGAGCAGAGGAAGACCACTCGGTCACTGACTCCCCGTTCGTCAGGAGCAGGAGGTGGGTGCAGGTGGTCAGGGAGAACTTCCTACACAGGCTGAGGGTCAGCACCCGTCTGGAGTGGGAGATGCCAAGCAAGCTCCTGCCAGTAACACTTTCTGGAATCCCAGGACCAAGTGGCCTCCAGAAGAGCGTTTAGAGAAAGTCCAGCCACCTAATGACTCGCTTATACACCCAGCTCCATCTGGCCTCTGATCTCATTCATTTCCAAGCTCTCTGGGGTGGGGTGAGGGCTGCAGGGTTATGTTGAAGGCAGCCAAGGACTGCCCTGCCTGAGGACGGAGGACACCTAGGACTCAGAGCGTCCTGACAGCCAGCCAGCCTTCAATGCCAGGATCGCAGTTGGATGAGGAAGCCAGGCCCCTTTTCGAGGCGGTGCCATTTTGCATGGTCCTGCGCCTCGAGAGCTGTGATCCTCTCCCCCTCCGCGTTGGGCAGCCGGAACACTTGGTTTCTGTCCCAGTGACCGAGCACTCTAACCGCCACACTCACAGCAGCAGTAAACATTCGGGGCTTCCCTGGGGTCTCAATGGTAAAAAATCCGCCTGCAACGCAGGAGATAGGGATTCGATCCCTGGGGCAGGAAGATCCCCTGGAGGAGGGAATGGCAACCCACTCCAGTATTCTTGCCTGGGAAATCCTATGGACAGAGGAGCCTGGAGGGCTACAGTCCATGGGACTGCAGAGAGTCGGGCATGACTGAGCGACTCAACAGCAACGCACACTTGGGGAGGGGCTTCATTTTCTGGGAATAACTGCACGTGTGTGATAAACCTTCCCCCAGGTCTTTGGCCTACCTCTCACCTTGGAGGGGGCCTGTGTACAGCCAGCAGGTTCAAAAGCAGAGGGTGAGAGAATTTCTAGAGAATTTCTCTAGAATTGGCTTTGCAGGACCCCTGGACTGTAGCACCCAGGTTTCTTGGGCAAAGAGATCACATCTCCTAATTTTCCTGGATGACTCAGTCCCATTTACAAAGCCAGCACTGTCATACAAGGCACAGTGCCCAAGTGTGACCATTCCCCGGGGACGGCAGGGTGAGCTGGTTTGTCCGGGGCGGGTGGGTCTTTTACGTAATTCGCTGGGACAGAGGTGCTTAAGAGGTTAAATTGTACTGAGGCGAGGCCCCTCCCTCAGCCTGGGGAAGTTTCTAGGCTGGGCCAGAGCTCTGTGCCAGCAGGGCCCGGGGCCAGGACTGCTCTGGTGCAGGCAAGCTCAGGAGAGGGGCGAAAGGTCACAGAACATGCTGGTAGCCATGTGGAACTTGTCTTCCATCCTGTCTCCCCCCACCGTCTTTCCTCCATTCCTACCTCTCTCTTCTCTTTTCAGGGAACATCTTTATCCAGCAGCCAAGTTACTACAATGACCTGGACGAAACCATGCCCACCATCCTTCAGGTACCAGCTCTTCGCCCTTCCCC
>SJYC01076442.1:0-16585 GCA_006408675.1 Madoqua kirkii
GGGCGGGGCAGGCCCCTTCTCCTGCCTGGAGATGTTGCTCTTCTTTCCTGCAAGAGTCTGGGAGAACTCTCCCCACCTCTTCACGCCAGACACACCCCCAGACCATGTGTTCTAGCCCTCACTTCATTCCTTCAAATTTGTCCTTTCCCCTCTTGAACAGGACTGAAATCTAAGGGCCGTCCAGCACTCATACGGAAGAAGCTCGGGGCGCATTCTCTATTGTCTGTCAACAGCCATCTGCCCCTGAGGATACCCCTGTACGTTTCTCAAGTCCGAGCTCTAAAGCCTCATAGAATGATTTTTATGAAATGATGCTCATTGTAGAAACGTTGGAAAATTCCAAAAAATAAATAAGTAGAAGAAGAAGATTAATCTTCCTCCATAATCCCGCCACCAGGAGATAAGCACTGTTCACGGTACTTCTAGGGTTTTGCTGCTAGCGTACTTAAATGTGGTGCTCGGTTGCTAAGTCATGTCCGACTCTGCAACACCATGGACTGTAGCCCTCCAGGCTCTGTCCATGGGATTTCCTAGGCAAGAGTACTGGAGTGGGTTGCCATTTCCTTCTCCAACTTAAATGTGGTGCAGTCCGCAATGAGCTCTGTTTCCCCCCTACTATTGATTTGTCTTTTGTTCAGTACAGTTCCTATAAATCGCCTTGCCCTGGGCATCCAAAAATACCTGTTGCTGACTGTATCTCTTAAATATCCATCCCCATATACTCGTCCAGCCGATCCGGGTCACATCCACCGGGTTTACGGACATTTCGTCATCATCATCATCCTCACCACAGTCCTGCGGGAAGGATGTCCCCATGATTTCCTTTTGACACAGGTTCCATTCTGAGACGGTCACTGAGAAGGTGACTGTCTCACCTGGTATCCCAGGGACACCGGCATATATCCTGAAGATTCCAAGGCAGTGTTGGGGTCACCAGTCCCTCACTGCAGGACGGGGGTCCCCGCTGCCGGTCCAATAGGATGTGAGAGAGTCACCTCTTGTGTCACAGGTCTTCAGCAATATCCTCCAGCACTGCGGTCTGCGCGGGGATGGGGCCAGTGCCACACCCCAGAAGCTCGAGGAGAGGGGCCGGCTCACCCCCAGCGACATGCCTCTCCCGGTGAGCTTACCCTTTAGCCGGCTTCTTTCTGGCCAAGAGAAGGCCTGGAGCTTCCCCACTGCTCACAGCCCCTCACCCCACCCCTCAGGCGGCTTGTCCCATCACACAGGCTTTAGGGCATTTCACCAGGCTTTCTCTTCATTTATGGAGTTGTGGAGGGAACAGCATGGGGTTTAGCCTTCGCTTCGTTCAGCTGGACGGGTTCCTGGGTGCCTTACTCATGGAGCCATTCATCCATGGCACCAGCATGCCCCAGCACATGCCAGGCCCCCAGGCTGGGCCATGAGGCCCAAGCGGTTACAGAAGCAGACGCCTGTGTTAGCACGGGAGTTAGAGCAGCGGCGAGGGTGCGCTGGGCTGCCCTCCTGCAGCTTGCGCTGTCGTGGGAAAGCAGGCCTTAAACAAGCGTTCCAGCAAAGGGCACAGCGAGTGCCGTGGGAACAGGGCACGTTGCCCTGTGAACTGCAGATAAGTTCCCTTATCTGTAAAGTGGAGATCTGACCTGCGGCCCAGCCTCTTATTTGAGTTGTTGGGAGAAACAGGGAGCCCTGCCTGTTCTCGACACGCTCTCCAGACCCGACGGCGAGTGGGGGCTGGGTGTCCGGGCCTCTTTGGGGTGTAATTTCTGTGTGGGACCTCCGGCGCTGTCTGCAGATTCAGGGATGGGTTCTCCTAAAGCTTCAAAGAGAGAATCATATTAACCTGGAGCGAAAGGTCACCGTTGACGCCCCCTGGGCACGCCTCTCCTGGAGCTGCAGCAGGCGGTCCCGAGGGGGACCCTGGGCTCTGTCCGCTTTGCCTCAGACCCTCGGCAGGGCTGTCCCTGGGGGGACTAATGCAGTGTTTTTCCTCCGGCCTGACAGGAGTTAAAGGATGTCGTCCTCTACCTTTGTGACACCTGTACCACCTCTGGGCCTTTCTGGACATCTTCCCTCTGGCTTGTCCGACCTTCCAGAAACACGACTTCTGTTACAGGTACAGCAGTTGCAGTTGTGTTTCGGGTTCACATCCACATTCAGCCAATATTTACTGGACGCTTAGAACCTGCCGGGCCGCCTCTTCCAGCGCCCGCCTGCGTGGAGGCTGCATTTGAGAAGGACTTTTACAGGGGTGGCTAAGGGCAGGGGAGGAGAGGGAGAAAAACGCCAGCCAAGGGCGGGGCAGTTTCCGCTCAGACCCGGTCTGCTGCAGAGCCTCCGGCCGGGCGGGCACAGGAGAGCGAGAGGCTGAGGAGGCTCAGGCTGAGGACTTTGGCCTCCAGCGCGGGGAGGCGCGCACGCGAGCAGACGTGCGTCCACGTGGGGCCAGCTGGTGGGGCTGCACCAGGAATGCAGGCGAGGGTGCACGGCTCAGTCTGGAGGAATAGGAGACGGTTTCATGGTGATGCTTAAATGAGACCTTAAGAATGAACAGCAGCCTGCCTGGCAGAGAAAGCCTGCGGTGGCCCAGACAGTGGAGAGAGCCGTGCGGTGCAGCACGACGCGGGCTGTGCGAGGGGGTGTGGGCTTGGGGAGCAGGCGACCACGAGATGTGGCCCCAGGGAAGTCAGACTTGCTGTGTGAGGTGAGTGGGGCCTTTATCGTGGAGGCAGGAGGCAGCCCTGGAGGCTCCTATCCAAAAGTGTCATAGAAAGATCCTGCTGTGATGGAGAAAGACCAGGAGGGGGAAACAGGGGAGGGAGAAATACCTTCTTTGCCCACTCAGCCCCGTGGGCATCTGTTCCTTGAGCAGTGAGGAAGGGGTGCCGGGACGGGGCTGGTAACTGGCTCGTTGCCTGGCAACTGTAGGGAGTGGGGGGCTGTCCTGCTGTCAGTGGCCTCCAGCTGTTCTTGCCAGGCCTCTCCCCCAGCCATTCTGGGAGCTATCCAACTCCAGCCCGCCAGCCCTCTGTCCATTGGGTCATTTGCCCAGCTATTCCACAAAACATTATCTAGCGCAGACATGTGCCAGAGATGGCAGCTGGTGCCCTGAGCCCACCAGGTCCCCTGAGCTCTTGAAAATCAGATGTGAGGATTGCTCAGCCTCCCAGAGAATGTTAGAAAGAAGCGCCAATCCACACTGTCCCCAGAAGAAAAGGGTGGGGATAGGACTTTTAAAAATGTTGTCACAATTTTTTAAAAGGTATTTACCTCATGGTAAATGTGGCAAACTGGAAACCTGGGAACTCCTCAGAGGTATGAAATGAAAATCACTCTGAACAATCAAGCTATTCTTAGACTTATTTTCATTCACCATGAGCACTTCCCCATTTTGCGAAAGCATCTTCCCCAGTGGGGCACAGATGGCCTTGGAAAGGGTCTCTGGAGATGGGAGGGTCCTTGCCAGAAGAGCTGAGTTTCCCAAGAGGTACCTGGAAGGCATCACAATGGACATGAGTTTGAGTAAACTCCAGGAGACGGTGAAGGACAGGGGAGCCTGGCATGCTACAGTCCAGGGGGTCACAAACAGTCAGACTCCGCTCAGGGACTGAACAACAACCCCCCTGGAGGCAGGTTTGCAGCTCCACCCACCTCAGGGTGAGGAGGAAGAAAGGAAAACACTTTTGACTGCGAGTGACCCTGCCTTTGGCAAGAGATGCTGCCTCAGACCCACAAATAGCCTGAGGCCGGCTCAGCCTGTTCCAACTGTGCTGGAGGCCAGGAAGGCGTGCTGAGCAGAGTCCTTGGTCCCCCCAGGGCTCCAGGCAAGGGGTCACCTCACCAAACAGCCTCCAGCTAATCTCTCTGAGCAGCCTTCTCCGCCTTCCTCTCTGTCCTTTAATTTTATAAACAAATAATATATTCACAGGGTGTATAAAACACATTTGAAAAGTCTCCCTCCTCACCTTCTCCACTTCTGTTCTTCACACACAACCATTGAGTTAGTGTTTTTGTGGAATTTTCCAAAGATATGCTAGATGGCATCACGGACTCGATGGACGTGAGTCTGAGTGAACTCCGAGAGATGATAATGAACAGGGAGGCCTGGTGTGCTGCGATTCATGGGGTCGCAAAGAGTCGGACACGACTGAGCTACTGAACTGAACTGACGCAAATGCACGCATATCTACCTCCACCCTCTTTTTAATATTTCATATACTGGCATACTGGGCATCCCAGGTGACTCAGTGGTAAAGAATCCACCTGCCAGTGTGGGAGACCCAGGAGATGCGGGCTAAATTCCTGGGTCAGGAAGACCCCCTGGGGGAGGAAATAGCAATCCACTCCAGCGTCTTGCCTGGAAAATTCCATGAACAGAGGAGCCTGGCAGGCTACAGTTCCTGTGACTGCAAAGAGCTGGACATGACTGAGCACGCGCACATCCTGGTACATCATGAGTGCTCTGTGTACTGTAGGCATTCTACTTTTGACTGAACGCATATCTGTGCGTGATCCGCCTTCAGTATCTCTGTGTGCTGTGTGCTCATATGCTGGCATATTGGGCTGATATACCAGTATCTTCTTGGTGTCTCTGTGTAGAACTCCACTGTGGGGGGCCCCAGGCCCCAGAGATGGCAGTTGAGGTTTTTCCCAACTGTTTGCTATTACCAAAGAAAGAGAAATACATTGCCACGAAGGCTAACGTTGCACCTAAGTCACTGTGTACCTTTACAACTATATCTGAGGAATAAATTCCTAGAAGAAGCATTGCAGGAACAGAGGGTACATGCATTTGAAATTTTCAGGGATTTCGCCAGATCACCCTCCATAGGGGCTGTCTCAATTTACCCTTTCACCGGCAGTGTATCACGGCAACGCCTGACTCTGTTTGAGCCAAACTGTCCTCTCTGTCTTCTGGGTGCGGCCTCAGAAGCCCCGCCCCTTTTGGCCGCCTACGCAGTCTACGGACAGCCAGGAAAAAGTGGCCAGGAGCCAGCGAATCGACAGACAATTGCTTACAGGGTACATTACATTTGCTGCTGCAAATTCAGCTCAGTCCTAGGAAATCAGCTGCTTTTCTGGCTTTGGGACCTTGAGATGTTCAGAGATAGAATTACGCCCCGGAAGAGAGGTAGCTGCATTTTAAGGTGTAAGATCAGCATCTGCTAAGCGCTGTGTGTCTGGTTCCAGAGAGGAATAGTCACGAGAGTGAGCTTATGGTCAGGAAACGTGTGTCTAGGATGGAGAGTGGTTTTGTGTGTTTTTTTAATTGGAGTATAGTTGATTTACAGTGTTCTGTTAGTTTCAAGTGTCCAGCAAAGTGAATCAGATATATACACACATATACATACATGTATATACACACATATACATACATATATATATATACACATATTCATACATACGTATACATATATATAGGCTTCCCTGGTGGCTCAGTGGGGAAGAATCTGCCTGCCAATGCAGGAGACACAAGTCATTGGGAAGATTCCCTGGAGAAGGAAATTGCACCCCACTCCAGTATTCTTGTCTGGAAAATCCCACGGACAGAGGAGCCTGGCAGGCAATGGGCCATGGGGTCGCAAAGAGTCAGACAACTTAGTAACTAAACAACAACAAAATATGTGTGTTCCATTCTTTTTCAGATTCTTTTCTCATATAGGTTGTTACAGAATATTGGGTAGAGCTCCCTGTGTGGTACAGTAGGTCATTATTAGTTACCCCTTTCACGTGTCCTAGTATGAATACATTAATCTCAATCTCCTAATTTAGAGGATGGAGAGTTTTAAGTCTGAGTTGAGGACAGGTGGCTGTGAGGTTACTGAGGTGAGAAGCCAGCTTGGCTGGGCTGTACCGGGTACAGATGTACCAGAGAGAGGAGTTCCATTCTGATATCATAGGAGGGCGGGAGCTGCTGGCAGTTTCTGAGCAAGAAGAAAGTCACCTTGTACCTGTTCCTCAAAGCTTGGTGCGCCCTGGGTGCCCACTCATTGCTCTGTGAGAACGAGCCCCTCTGGATCTTGGATTCCCATCTGAGCAGGGAGCAAGCTCCAGGTCACTGCCCACCAGGCTCTTCCGAGGACCAGCCACAGCGGAGCAACCCGGGCTGAGGGAGAAACTTGTCTTGGGGACAACCTGGCAGGAAGAAATGGGCCCTCCTGCTCCCTTGAGCGTGCTTTGATTTCTCTAGGAAGTGGGAGATTCCTGAACTAATCCAGCCTTTTACCCCGTGTGTGTCATTGCAGGCTAGCTTCCTTTTACGAAATCGCCATTCCCGAACTGGAGTCTGCAATTAAGAAGAGGAGGCTTGAAGACAGCAAGTGAGGCGGGGACAGAACTGAGGGCTGTTGTGGGAGAGCCCCAGCTCACCCGTCCTGGGCATCGGCACCCCCTTCTCTGTGTCAAGGGCCAAGGGCCGGGGACGAGAGGCCCCACAGATTCAGCTAGTGCTTCCCTCCCTACCTAGCAGCCTCCTGGCAAGGAAGCCTTTCCCCCTCAGCTGTTGATCCAGATTCTTCCGCTGGTTCCTGAGGGGCCCTGGAACCAGCCAGCCTCTCAGAGCCTGTCGCCCTTTGCCAGCTGCTGTCAGCAGCGAACTGAGGGCTTCTCAGCGCCCGGGGGATGGAGGGTGGGGTGGGGGCACCTGCAGAGGCTGTGAGGAAGCTCCCCTGGCGCCTTTCTGCCTCTCAAATCTGCTTTTCTTTCTCTCTGGCCTCCAAGGCTGCTAGGTGACCTGTGGCAGAGGCTCTCCCATTCCAAGAAGAAGCTACTGGAGATTCTCCACATCCTCCTGAATCAGACCTGCCTCCTCCCAATCCTGGAAAGCAGGTGGGCGTTTGGGGTCCCCTGCCCGCCCAGGCAGGAGAGCCCCCTCCCCAAGCCTGGCTGGGGCGCTGCCGTCATTGCACGGGGCTCCCTCCCCTGCCCCGGGGTTGCCCAGCAAAGACGGGAAACCGGGAAGAATGCCTCTTTCCTCCGACTGGCAGAGGGAGGCCCCAGAGGGTGGGGCCGGTGGGGAAGGAGCCAAGCCTGTCTGCAGGGAGTGAGCTCGTCCTCTTCTCTGTGTCCTGTTCCAGCTGTGACAACATTCAGGGCTTCATCGAAGACTTCCTTCAGATCTTCAGCTCCTTGCTGCAGGAGAAGAGGTGAGCTGGGGTTAGCAGCAGGAGGGGGCCCGGTCCTCCCACCAGCCCCAGGAGAGGCCTTCTACAATAGAGCCCCTGCCCTGTGCTCACCACGATCTAAGCTTTTGGTGTTTGTGGTTGGGCAGCAGAGACGGGGAGTGGCAAACCGACCTGCTGTCCCCGCCACCCTCTAAGTCCTGCCCCCGCCCCACCAACCCTCTGACTCCCGGCCCCTCCAGGTTCCTGCGGGACTATGATGCGCTCTTCCCCGTGGCCGATGACGTCAGCCTTCTGCAGCAGGCCTCCTCCGCCCTGTATCCTTCCACAGCGGCCCCCAGCGTGGGCCCGGCCCTGGGCCCTGGGCCCTGGGTCCTGGGCCCTGACCGGATTGGACCCAGAGGAGTGGAGGGACCGTTTAGCCCCAGAACACGTGGGAGCCAGCTTTCCCTGACACCCTGTTTTCTGAGGAGAAGACTGCTCTGATCCTCAGGGCACACATAGCCCTCCTTTCCCTGGTCTTTGCTGAGCGTCTGAGGCTGTGTGACCAAGAGGGACCCAGCCCTGCCCTCGGGGACCTCATGCAGGATGGGAGATGGATAAGCAAACAGGCAGCGAGAGTGTCACTCAGAGGCAGGGGAGTCGAGGGAGGAGGGGGTGTCACACAGAAGCGAAGCCCAAGTTGAGGGTAGCATAAGGAGCAGGAGATGGTCCCGGCTGGAACTAAGTGCTCCCCAGGCACAGTGCTGAGCCCACAGACGTGCGCAGCCTGCAGGGTGCCGAGGGGCCGGGGTCTGGTGGGGGCCGGGTTTAGTCATGGCAGATGAGCCCTGGAGTGGCCCTTGCTGAGGAGTTTGGGGTGAGCCCTGGAAGGATATG
The DNA here is from genome assembly GCA_006408675.1 of Madoqua kirkii. Lineage (NCBI taxonomy): Eukaryota > Metazoa > Chordata > Mammalia > Artiodactyla > Bovidae > Madoqua > Madoqua kirkii. The sequence continues at coordinate 7,980 of SJYC01076442.1, forward strand.
AAGCGGAGGTGGACCTTGTCAGTCTGGACTTCGGGTGGTGGGCGCTTGGGTTGGAAGCAGCATAAGGGAGGGACTTGCCTGGTGGCCCAGTGGTTAAGACTCTATAGTCCCAATGCAGGGGGCCCAGATTCGATCCCTGGTCAGGGAGCTAGATCCCACATACCGTAACTAAAGATCAAAGATCCTGAGTGCTGCAACTAAGACCTGGTGGAGCCTAGCTAATTAATTATTATTATTATTTTTTTTTTGAAGAAAGTAGAGTGAGAAGAGTCTAGAGCAACTACCCAGCGTCTGACTTGGCAGCACCTGGGGTACTGGAGAGGGACGAGGGGCCGGGAGGAGTGGGCCTGCAGGCCATTTGGGTGGCTGGGGTAGGTTGCTCAGTCCAGCCTCAGGGACACCCTGTGGACCAGCTTTTGCAGAAAGCCCACAATGGGTTGGACAGGATGCCTGGTGGCAGTGCCCCCACCGGGCCCTCCTCCTGGGGGGTCCTTGTCCCAGGACCCTTGGCTGCCAGACCCTGGCCCTGCCCTTACGCAGAGCTGCTCTCTGCTGAGCAGCAGGTACTGGGTTTTGAGGCTCGCATGGCCGTGGGCTGGCCTGTTTCCCCAGGCAGCCCATGGTGCCTGTGGGGTGCAGCCCAGATGGCCCCTGGCCTCAGCCACGCAGTGAAGGGTGGAGAGAGGGCTGTGGTCCCCGAGAGAGACTCCTTAACCCGTCCTCCCAGGGATGAGACACGGACCGCCTACATCCTCCAGGCAGTGGAGAGTGCCTGGGAAGGAGTAGACCGGAAGAAAGCCACCGGCGCCAGAGACTTGGCCGTGGCCGAGAACCCTAACGGGGTGGGGGAAGCGGCGGAGGCGCTCAGCGGGCCATCCTCACTCCCCCAAGAGGAGGAGGTGTGTGACGGGATAGGCTGGGGCAGTGGGAGACCTCCCTTCTGTGTTCCCACGAGGAAGAGGGTTTGTTTTGAGGTTGACAGCTTCTGAGCTGCTGGCCTGCTCTGCGCTGCCCTTCGAGGGTTCTGAGCTGAGGGCGAGCTGGAGGCCTGTGAGGTAGGCAAGGTGCTTAGCCGTCAGGGCCTCACTTTCCCCCACAAGGCGAAGCACGGGAGCTTTTTCCACATGAACTCTCCACTGGCGCACACCTCTAAACGGGGGAAGCCGCCAGAACCCAGCATCACCACCTCTGTGATCTTTCTGATTGGCCGCTGACCCAGGGCTCTCCCCTGCGTGTCGGGAGGCAGCATGGCTTGGGGATTAAGATGACACAGTCTCTGGGGTCAGGCTGCTCAGGGGCGTGTCCTGATTCTGCCACCTGCCAGCCCTGAGACCTTAGGCACGTCCCTCACATGAGCCCTGGTTCCTCCCCTGTAGGTGGGGGGTGGCAGGGTCCTCGTCTCTACATGGGTGCTCAGAGCTGCCGCGAGGCGTGAGTGATCGGCCACCGTACCCAAGCTGCCAGACGCCGCTATCCTTCTGTTAGGCCCCAGCCCCTGTGCCCACTATCCCAGGGCCTTGGAGAATGGTGGTCCCCTCCCCACCACCTTTTCCCCATTTGGCTTCTTGCCTCAGACACAGAGGAGTTTTATTACTGTTTTTTTGGTTTGTGAATTTCCTTAATTGAAAAGCTGAAAGAATTAACCCATTCCAAGCCAAAGGGCCGCTACTCCACACCAGCCAGCTCCAGCGATCACTTTTCCCCTCCGGCCTCAGTTGCCAGGCTGTTAGAGGGGGAAAAGGGCTGGTTCCCAGAAGCTGGGCCACTTGTGGACAGCCTCATCCACACCAGGCTCTGTGCTCTGCAGTTTTTGTGTATCGTCTGTTTGAACCATTTGAAAACAACCCCCATGAAGTAGGTGTAGTCTGGGGGCCTTATAAGGAGGAAACCGAGGTTCAGAGAGGTTAAGTGCCCTGCCCAAGGTCACACAGCCAGAGGCAGCAGCTCAGCTGGTTAGCTGTAGCTCCTCCTTTCACAGAGGAGGACATGGAGGCTCAGACAGACTTAAGAGACTCGGCTAAGGTCCCTTAGTCAGGAGGGGGAGGGCTGGGACTCAGACCAGGTCGCCTACCCCGAGACCAGTGCTGTTTGGGGCTCCCTGGCCCAGCCCAGGCATCGCCTCGGTCTCTTCCGCAGTGCCTGGGGGCAGCTGCAGCGCCGGGCCCCACCGTGTGCGGTGTGGAGCTGGACTCGCTCATCTCCCAAGTGAAGGACCTGCTGCCGGACCTCGGCGAGGGCTTCATCCTGGCCTGCCTGGAGCACTACAGCTACGACCCCGAGCAGGTGATCAACAACATCCTGGAAGGGCGGCTGGCCCCCGCCCTCAGCCAGCTGGACCACGGCCTGGACAGGTGGGAGCGCTGGGTGGGAGGAGGCTCAGGCACCCGGATTGCCCCGGGGTGCTTGTCGGGCCTTCCCGTCTCCTCTGCCCCCCACTCCTCCTTCTCCTGTGTCCCGTCCTCGGTACTTCCCCACAGGGGCGGTTCCCAACCACAGAAGCCGACGTCCTCTTTGGGGAAACCTCAGGCCCCCAGAGGTCCTCTCATGCCCCCTGCAGCGCAGAGTGGGCGCCACTGGGCCTCCTGCTCCGCCTCCTGGGAGATGGGGGCGGGGGCTGGCTGAGGGCTTGCGGCCCTCTGTGCCCTGATGCTGCTGCCTGCCTGGCCACTGAGGGGGCACAGCCAAGCTTCTCACTTCCTTCATACCCACCCTTCTTTTCCTTTGCTTTTTGGGGCTTTTTTGACCGCAGTACACAGCTTGCAGGATCTTGGTTCCCTGGCCAGGGATTGAACCAGGGCCCTCGGCAGTGAGAGTGTGGAGTCCTAACCCTTGGACTATCAGGGAATTCCCCCACACCCACCCTTTCTGAGTTGGGCCCACTGCTTCCCTGAAGTCCCCGGGGGCAACAGGAATGAGTGTAAATGGACATTTCTTCCATGAATAAATGTTGTTTGTTGAATGAATAAGTGAATAACTTCCATAATGAAGCTAGCTCTGCCTTTGAACCAACTCCTCAGCCTCCATGTGCTCATTTTACAGGTGAAGGCACTGAGGCAAAAAAACCCCCAGCTCAAGTGACCTCTATCTTGCAGGGAACACAACCTGTATGAGTGGCATGTGTGCGGGGTGGCCACCTCCCCAGGCTGCAGCAGGCTTGGGCAGGTTTTCAGCCCGTGTCCCAGGTGTGGCTGTCACTGGGGAGTGGAGGCTCTGACGGCCCGCACGTGGGAGGGGAGCATCCCCCTGAAATGGATTTTTGTGCCACCCCCCCAGACAGGTGAAGCCGGACCCGACGCCCCTGCTGACGTCTCGTCACAACGTCTTCCAGAATGACGAGTTTGACGTGTTCAGCAGGGACTCAGTGGACCTGAGCCGGGTGCACAAGGGCAGGAGGTGAGTCTAGTGGGCCGTGGGGTCCCAGAGACCCCAACTCTGCAAGTGCACAGAGGACGAGAGAAACCCAGGGCTGTCATCTTGATGGGAGTGGTCACAGAGCTTCCACTTGGGGCTCCCCAATACCCCAGATCAGTATGCTCCCTGCAGCCAGGCTCTGGGCCTAACAGTCTGGCTTCAGGCTCCAACCCTATGTGCAGAGTTAATGAGTCCTCCTTGACAGCAAAAGGCCAGCAGGGCCAAACCGGCACCTCTTCCCTTCTCCCATCTTCGGAGGAGTCCCCGGGTGGGACAGCTGGTTAGTGCTCCTCAGCGGTGCTCCCTGACTGGCGCCTCTCCACCCAGGGACACAACGGGGGAACGAAGGCCTCTGCCCAAGTGAATATATTACATTTGAAGGCCTTTCTACTTATTTTTGGTCTATGTCCTTCATACTTTCTGGCATTGAAAAGTCCATTCATGATTTATTCAACAAATATTTGCCTGGTGCTTCTAGGCCCTGGATTTATGAGGTGCTGGGGACATGGTGGGGGGTGGAACAGACACGGCCCCTGCCCACGTGGTGTTTGGACTGATCAGCTTGGCAAACAAGCCCTGTGAACTCACAGATGAAACAGATTCTCCAATGTGGAGGCGCGCAGACTCCCAAGCCTCTACCTGGGGCTTCAGTCCAGGCAGAAAGGCTTCGCGGGGACAGTGCCGTGGGCGGACAGTGGAAGGACGAGGGAGGGTCAGTTGTGCAGAACAGGCAGGAGAAGCTTTCCAGGCAGACCAAACAGCAGGGGCGGTGGCCCCGAGGCCATGGGGAGCATGGTGAGGGTCCCCGTCACCAGTACAGTGTACGTTCCAGAAGGATCCCCTGGCTTTGGACTGGGGACCCCTTGGCGGGACTGAGAGCCAGCAGCCACGTGAGTGATAGCCGACAGCCCCGCACGCTCACGGAGCCGTTTCATGGAATCTACAAAGCCGGGGGCCGCTGGGCGAGTCCAGCGCACCTTCTCCCTCATCACATGGATGGGGGCAGCGCGGGGCAGCGAGGGAGAGGGCCCTGCCCGATTCTTGGGACAGGAGCCCCAGTGCTAGAAGCACAAGCTGTTCCCTGCTCCCGGGACCGTCCAGCGCTGGTAGAGTGGCTGTCTGAGGGCTCGGGGACCTGGCACAGGGCAACTCTGAAGCCATCTGGCTGGCTGGACAGGAAGCTATTGCAAACTGCTTAGTCACACACATTGCGACATCCCCAGATACGGGGCTAGCGACACTGTCCCGCCCCAGTGTCCGCCCTTCCAGGCCCTGCTGCAGGAGAGGGGCACGCGGCGGGGGCTGTCCCCCTGCTCCGAGGGGCGCCTGGCTGCCCGGGCAGAAACCGTGCAGGAGACGTTCACTAGCCTCATGCTGGGCAGCCCAGGGACTGGGGTTTACAGAGAGGCAGGGGCTCTGTTCATATGCGCATTATTTATTTATCCACTCAGCAAATATTTATTAAGTGATTGACTGTGGCCAGATGCTGTGCTCAGCACACTGGGAGACACTGGGAATGGGGCACCCAGGCCTCGCCCTCCCATGGCACAGAGACGTTGGGAATGACTTAGACCACCGATCAAGACGCGACAGAGTGGACCCCTGAAATGGATTTTTGTGCCACCCCCCCAGACAGGTGAAGCCGGACCCGACGCCCCTGCTGACGTCTCGTCACAACGTCTTCCAGAATGACGAGTTTGACGTGTTCAGCAGGGACTCAGTGGACCTGAGCCGGGTGCACAAGGGCAGGAGGTGAGTCTAGTGGGCCGTGGGGTCCCAGAGACCCCAACTCTGCAAGTGCACAGAGGACGAGAGAAACCCAGGGCTGTCATCTTGATGGGAGTGGTCACAGAGCTTCCACTTGGGGCTCCCCAATACCCCAGATCAGTATGCTCCCTGCAGCCAGGCTCTGGGCCTAACAGTCTGGCTTCAGGCTCCAACCCTATGTGCAGAGTTAATGAGTCCTCCTTGACAGCAAAAGGCCAGCAGGGCCAAACCGGCACCTCTTCCCTTCTCCCATCTTCGGAGGAGTCCCCGGGTGGGACAGCTGGTTAGTGCTCCTCAGCGGTGCTCCCTGACTGGCGCCTCTCCACCCAGGGACACAACGGGGGAACGAAGGCCTCTGCCCAAGTGAATATATTACATTTGAAGGCCTTTCTACTTATTTTTGGTCTATGTCCTTCATACTTTCTGGCATTGAAAAGTCCATTCATGATTTATTCAACAAATATTTGCCTGGTGCTTCTAGGCCCTGGATTTATGAGGTGCTGGGGACATGGTGGGGGGTGGAACAGACACGGCCCCTGCCCACGTGGTGTTTGGACTGATCAGCTTGGCAAACAAGCCCTGTGAACTCACAGATGAAACAGATTCTCCAATGTGGAGGCGCGCAGACTCCCAAGCCTCTACCTGGGGCTTCAGTCCAGGCAGAAAGGCTTCGCGGGGACAGTGCCGTGGGCGGACAGTGGAAGGACGAGGGAGGGTCAGTTGTGCAGAACAGGCAGGAGAAGCTTTCCAGGCAGACCAAACAGGAGGGGCGGTGGCCCCGAGGCCATGGGGAGCTGGTGAGGGTCCCCGTCACCAGTACAGTGTACGTTCCAGAAGGATCCCCTGGCTTTGGACTGGGGACCCCTTGGCGGGACTGAGAGCCAGCAGCCACGTGAGTGATAGCCGACAGCCCCGCACGCTCACGGAGCCGTTTCATGGAATCTACAAAGCCGGGGGCCGCTGGGCGAGTCCAGCGCACCTTCTCCCTCATCACATGGATGGGGGCAGCGCGGGGCAGCGAGGGAGAGGGCCCTGCCCGATTCTTGGGACAGGAGCCCCAGTGCTAGAAGCACAAGCTGTTCCCTGCTCCCGGGACCGTCCAGCGCTGGTAGAGTGGCTGTCTGAGGGCTCGGGGACCTGGCACAGGGCAACTCTGAAGCCATCTGGCTGGCTGGACAGGAAGCTATTGCAAACTGCTTAGTCACACACATTGCGACATCCCCAGATACGGGGCTAGCGACACTGTCCCGCCCCAGTGTCCGCCCTTCCAGGCCCTGCTGCAGGAGAGGGGCACGCGGCGGGGGCTGTCCCCCTGCTCCGAGGGGCGCCTGGCTGCCCGGGCAGAAACCGTGCAGGAGACGTTCACTAGCCTCATGCTGGGCAGCCCAGGGACTGGGGTTTACAGAGAGGCAGGGGCTCTGTTCATATGCGCATTATTTATTTATCCACTCAGCAAATATTTATTAAGTGATTGACTGTGGCCAGATGCTGTGCTCAGCACACTGGGAGACACTGGGAATGGGGCACCCAGGCCTCGCCCTCCCATGGCACAGAGACGTTGGGAATGACTTAGACCACCGATCAAGACGCGACAGAGTGGAGAGGTGCACTGAGGGGCCTCAGTGGGGTTGCCCGTCCTGATGTGGACAGGGCGGGGAGCTCAGGGCCTGTAGCACATGAGAAGCCGAGCAGCGCAAGCCAGGCCACCCTTGAGCTAAACCATGTGTGCATCGTCAAAGACACTTGAGCCCTAAATGGCTCAAGAAATGAGGGACCCTGTCCCCTTGTGGGGCAGGCGGGCGCAGGGTAGGGCAGTTCGGCGTGGTTGACCTGTGGTGCAGCCCCGTCTTCAAGGTTGCATCTTGCTTTCTCGTGGCCCCGGGGTGGCCGCAGCATGATGTCCAGAAATGACCAGGCCACCAGAAAGTCAGGGTTAAGTCTTTCCGCATCTCTCTTAGAGACCAGGAGACCTTTCCCAGTGGCCCCTCCCCGAGGGGGTGAGCCACCTCACCCCTTCACGTCTCACTGGGGAGCTGGGCTCCAGGGCTCCCGGAGAAGAGGGGAGAGGAAGGACCTGTGAAAACGAGGGGCTGCTAGGAGCGGGGGTGAGGTGAGGGGCTTGTTAGGCCGGCGCCAAGCGCACGTGCTGCAGGTATATCGTAGCTGGGGAAGGAGGCGGTGAGGGTAACGCGGGGTCCCCTCACTCCTTTTGACAGTGGTGCCCCAGAAGATAAGGCATCCTCAGATCAGTTCTGTTACCCAGAATGCTTATGCACCCTGTGTGCCTCATTGGAGAGTCACAGAGCACAGGAGCCCGTTAAAGGTTCTGATGAGTCCTGTAGTCAGAGAGACTGGATTCCCTTTCTGAAGCTCAGCAGATGCCAGGTCTGCTTCTGGGCATCATCTGATTTCTCCCTTGCACCATCCCTGGAGGCAAGATCAAGTCTCAGCAAGGATAAGGGGCCGGCCTGTGATCACACCCCTCAGGAAATAACCGAGCAGACTTGAGTCAGGAGACCTATATTCTGGCCCCAGCTAATCTGGTGGAAGCTGTGTGACCTTGGGAGGGTTACTTGGCCTCTCTGGATCCCCTGATTCCTCACCCAGAAAAGGAGGGCTTTACTGCCTCCGCAGTCCCTTTAGAAATTCAAAGGAGAGTGTCACCCCTCTAAGGGCCAATTTGAGGGCCAATCTTGAAGGACAGGCTGGAGCAGGTGAGAAGAAAGGTGGCTGAGCCTCAGGGGAGCCCGCATGTTCCTGGACTTGAGGGAGGCAGAAGAGGCACCCTGCCCCAGGCAGGCCCTGGCGCTCCCGTGGCTTGGCGGACCTGGCCCTCGGGGTGTCTGCTCCTGGCTGCTTTTGCCCCTTTCTTTCTTTCTTTCCTCTCTGGCTTCATATGAAGTCATGGGGCCAGAGCCTTCCTGGACAAGGTACCCTGTCCTTACCTGTGTCCTCTCCTAGGACCCGCTGAGGCAGGGGCACTTTGCTCGCCTTCTCTGTGGTCCTGCCAGGAAGCCACATAACCAGAGGCCACGCAGCGTGAAAGAACCTCCCTCTGCCCACACTGGGGACCGGGTGGACCAGGGGCCGTGGGATTGGGCAGGGAGGATGTGTCAGCGCTCATTCATCCTGGGTCCCCTGGCCCAGCGCGGGGCCCGGCACCTGGCCAGACCTCGGGAAGCCTGTGTTGACTGAATGGGTGCGCTTTTACCAGGGGCTCCATCTGAACGAGCTTGGCCCCTTCGCTTCCTCTCTGCCTGTCTCCTCTCCACCCCTCAGCTTGGCAGAGAGAGCGCCTGCTAAGGGCCGACCACGGACGGTCACAGGCTCCCTCTCCTGGCATGAGGTGACAGATTCCTGTGGCCCAAGATGGTTCCCTGGCCCAGACCAAACATCTCCACATCACAGAGCTTCCAAGAGCCCTTCTC
>SJYC01076445.1:0-46699 GCA_006408675.1 Madoqua kirkii
GGAGGGCGGCCAGGCACTGAGACGTAAAGGCGGCTGCCCAGGCCAGCCGGGAGGTGGGCAACCAGGAACTGGGCACGCAGGCTGAGCCCGGGCCTTCACAGGGTCCTTGGTCCCAACAGGGGTGTTTTCTCCATCTCACAGCTGCCCAAGGATAACCGGCCAGTGGTCTCACCAGAGCCAGAACTCAGTGGTTCTTGGTCACACACACGTTCCATTAAATCCTCCGAAATCAGGGGATCACAGACAGGAAGAAACAAGTTATAATGCCACCACCAAGCCCTGTTGAGTTGAAGCAAGTGGGCCTCAGGCCTTGTTCCTCAAAAGCCCCCTCCCAGCCAGAGCCAACCAGCTCCCAGCGTGGCCGCGGCTGCCAGACATCCCAGTTCTGGGCCACCCAGAACATGGCCGATCGGTGACGGATCAGCGGCGGGGCGTTTGCTGGGCTGAGCCCCCGAATTCGGCCTGGCCTGGAGTCCATTGGCGGAAGCCAGGGCCCCTGCCCAGCTGGACCTTGACAAATCACCCCAGATGCTGGTGCCATTTATTTGCATGTGGTTGGGATGAACGTCTGAGGCAGCGAGGCAGACAGGCGCTTGACGCGTTGGTTTTGTTAGGTCAGCCCACACAAGTGGAAATCAATAGCAATTCCTCCATCACGCCAGTTCTCTCAGCGTGTTTGAAAAGCAGACCAGATACGGGGGTGGGGGTGTGCTCCCTTCGAAATGTCAAGTTAGCTGAGATCAGGCCCTGGGTCAGCCGTCCTGACAGGCAGTGGAAAGAGTCTTTTTCCTCCTGGAGGCATTTCCAAGGGACCCAGCTCAGGGTCAGGCCCATTTTTTTCTCTTTCTCTCAACTGCTCAAGCCCACCTCTTGGCCCTGGAGTGAAGTCAGGTAGGACGGTGGGGGGGGGGGCATACCTGCCTCACTGTTTACACAAACCCTCACACCTGCACGTGATCATCTGCTCCTGACCACGTGGAGTTCTGGCTTCACGTTAGCATCCTGGTATAAAGGACATAAGACAGAGATCACTTTTGAAATTTTCCAGAATGAAGTTCCAGGTCCAACTTTGCCTCCCTGGAGGCATCACCTCATGGTGATTTTCCATTTCAGACCACGAGGGCCCCCTTTCAGGAGTGCTTCAGAAGAAAACCACTCAGGGGTCACCCAGAACAGTGCTGGCAGGCATCCCCCTTCACTTCTTGGAGCCTCAACTGTCCCATCTATAAAGTGGGTACCTTGGACCAGATGAATGGTTTCCATTCAGCGCCAATTAGATCCTCCGAGGAAGCCCCAGGGTGTAAGATGGGCAGCGTTATAAATGAAGTGGGGTCTGGAACCCTGCCCACCCGCTCAACGGCTCTGCCACCCCATGACTGCTCCTAAGCAGGAATCTTGTAAGTGCCCTCTCTGTACCCTGGCAGAGAACTCCACCATCACAGGCATCTCTCAGGAAGCTTTTAACATCTTGTGCCTCCAAAAAGACTGAAAACCGGAGTGTCTTTGTTTCTAGTCCACAAGAGGCAATGATGGTGTTAGCTTGAACAAGTACACCTGCGCCTCTGTGAGGTGGGTGGGCAGAGCCTGTCATTGTGGGTAGAAAGGGGGGGCTCAGGAGTCCTAGTAACTTGCTCAGAGCCCGTGTCAAGACACTAGCAGAGCTTGAATGCAGATCCTATCTGAGTGGCCTCCTGAGACGTCCAGCCCACAGGCTGGAAGAGTTAAATGCTTGGCAAGAACCCGCCTCTCCCGGCCACACCAGAAGCTTGGGTTAAATAACACAGGGAGAGAACAAACAAAAGTTAAGCCCACCAAAAATCAGGGGGCTGCTGCATAGCCCTTAAACATGACGTCAGTGATGAGAAACCAAACATGCAAAATTTTTTTTTTTTTAAGAATAAATCTAAGGGACTTGCCTGGCAGTCTAATGGTTAAGGCCATATTTCCAGTGCAGAGGGCAGTCGCCAAGCAGCGTGGCCAAGTGAAAAAAAAAAACAAACTTGAAAGCAGACTACATGATAATACACTGTGATCGTGAAAAGATCAGAAAAAAAGGTTTTGTGTTTTGGTTTTTTTTGCATTTTTCCAAGTCTGGAAGAGAATGTACATGAGAAATGATGATAAGAGCAAGGATGATGGTGGTGGTGAAACCACGATTATTCGTTATTAGAATAAGAAGCGCTTACTGTGCACTTACCTTGGCCAGAGTTTCTGCTTGGCTCATTTCTGCCTAATCCTCACCCAGTAGGAGGTGAGGAGACTGAAGAACCGAGCGGGGAGGTGGCCTGTCTGAGGCCACACGTTTAGCAAATGACCAAGAGAGGCTTTGCTCTCAGAAGTGTCCCCTAAAGCCGACTCTTAACCCTCAAGTCTCCTGCCATCCCTCTCCCCCCACCCCCGAATCCTTGTTACTACCTTTCTTACAAAGGAAAAAAATACAAGTCCCACAGCTGCAGAACAAGAGGACGGGAAACGCCGTTTCATCAGGCCAGGCTGCCAGGGCCTCGATCGATCGCGTGTATGTTGGACCATTTGCCACTTTGTCCCCAGAGCTCAGGCTCTCTGTTCCATTTTTTCACTTTCTATTTTTCTATTTTCAAACTCATGTATCCTTTCAACTCTGTGTGTCCAGCCTTGCCATTCAGCCTACTGAATGGGTCTTCGTTTTTGCACTGAGACTTTCTCTGGGGGAAGTGAGGGAAAGGCTGGAAGCTAAGATGGGAATGCAGAGGCTGGGGTAGCTCTGGAGGGGGCCAAGAGGCAGGAAAGTCAAGGATCGGGATGAAAGTGGGAGGGGACGGGGGCAAGGAAATGCCAGGTCAGGCTGCAGCCTCGAGGCCAAAAAACTTGAAAGCAGACTACATGATAATACACTGTGATCGTGAAAAGATCAGAAAAAAAGGTTTTGTGTTTTGGTTTTTTTTGCATTTTTCCAAGTCTGGAAGAGAATGTACATGAGAAATGATGATAAGAGCAAGGATGATGGTGGTGGTGAAACCACGATTATTCGTTATTAGAATAAGAAGCGCTTACTGTGCACTTACCTTGGCCAGAGTTTCTGCTTGGCTCATTTCTGCCTAATCCTCACCCAGTAGGAGGTGAGGAGACTGAAGAACCGAGCGGGGAGGTGGCCTGTCTGAGGCCACACGTTTAGCAAATGACCAAGAGAGGCTTTGCTCTCAGAAGTGTCCCCTAAAGCCGACTCTTAACCCTCAAGTCTCCTGCCATCCCTCTCCCCCCACCCCCGAATCCTTGTTACTACCTTTCTTACAAAGGAAAAAAATACAAGTCCCACAGCTGCAGAACAAGAGGACGGGAAACGCCGTTTCATCAGGCCAGGCTGCCAGGGCCTCGATCGATCGCGTGTATGTTGGACCATTTGCCACTTTGTCCCCAGAGCTCAGGCTCTCTGTTCCATTTTTTCACTTTCTATTTTTCTATTTTCAAACTCATGTATCCTTTCAACTCTGTGTGTCCAGCCTTGCCATTCAGCCTACTGAATGGGTCTTCGTTTTTGCACTGAGACTTTCTCTGGGGGAAGTGAGGGAAAGGCTGGAAGCTAAGATGGGAATGCAGAGGCTGGGGTAGCTCTGGAGGGGGCCAAGAGGCAGGAAAGTCAAGGATCGGGATGAAAGTGGGAGGGGACGGGGGCAAGGAAATGCCAGGTCAGGCTGCAGCCTCGAGGCCAAGCAGGCTAAGGCAGGGGGGCTCACTGCCCAGCTTTGCCAGGAAGTGATGGGGAATCAGACTCTTTGAGACCCCATGGACTGTACTCTACCAGGCTCCTCTGTACATGGGATTTTTCAGGCAAGAGTACTGGAGTGAGTTGCCATTTCCTTCTCCAGGAAATCTTCCTGGAGACCCAGGGATTGAACCCATGTCTCTCGCATTGTAGGCAGACTCTTTACTGTCTGAGCTACCAGGAAAGCAGGAGAGTGGGCCCATCTAAAAGTCACTTGAGGGGCCTTCGTCATGGTCTTGTGGCTAAGATTCCTCGCTCCCAGTGCTGGGGGCTTGGGTTCGATCCCCGAATGGGGAATCTAGATCCCGTATACCGCAACTAAGAGCTTACATGCTACAACTAAAGATCCCAAACAGCAACTAGGACCTGCACAGCCAAAGAAATAAATGTTAAAAAAATATATTTTTAAAGGAACTTGACATAAAAGAGAAGGAAGCGAGGCTCAGCGTTGAGGAAGGAATATCAGCACTTAGAGAGTTTATGGGATCTTTGGAAGGAACCAGGGCGGCTAGTCCTCAGAGAGGGGAACCAGGAAGCCAGGGCCCCCCTGGAGCTCTCAGAGCAGCCCAGTAGAACCAGGGGCAACCTGGCATGAACTCTTATCTAGATCTCTGTGCTGGGACAGCAGGGAGGGGCCTTGGCTGTAGTCGGAAGCTCTTGCAATTCCACTGGCTGAACCAAGGTAAAAAAATCAGTCTAAAGTTTACCATCTCTAGCCCTACGTGTGTGTGTGTGTGTGTATATGTGTGTGTGTGTGTGTGTGTGTGAGAGAGAGAGAGAGAGAGAGAGAAAGAGAGATAGGGCCTGGGGATATCTTAAAATGAGCGTTAAATTCCAACTTCACATCATAAGAGAAATTCTCTTCCAGCAGTCGATAATCATCAAGAGAATTTTACACAGACTGGCAGAACTCAGGGAGCCATAAAGGGCGCAGAGTCCAGAGTTTAAAACCCCCAACTTGCCCCAGTCTCAGGCCCCTGGAATTTCAGATTCCAGCTCCTCCCCTGGGGAGGAGAAATTTCCTTCTCCCCTGGAGAAGGAAATGGCAACTCACTCCAGTACTGTTGCCTGAAAAATCCAGTGTACGGAGGAGCCTGGTAGGGTACAGTCCATGGGGTCTCAGAGTCTGATTCCCCATCACTTCCTGGCAAAGCTGGGCAGTGAGCCCCCCTGCCTTAGCCTGCTTGGCCTCGAGGCTGCAGCCTGACCTGGCATTTCCTTGCCCCCGTCCCCTCCCACTTTCACCCCGATCCTTGACTTTCCTGCCTCTTGGCCCCCTCCAGAGCCTTCATGACCCCTGGGGATGGGGAGGTGTACCCTGTTCAAGAATTTACTAGGCTTCCTTGGGTCTCTCCCAGCCCTGGAGGTGGTGTGGAGCTTTCTTTCACTCGACTTGGTCTGAATTATAAAAACAAGAGGTTCTTAATTCTAGCTCTCTAGATGAAACTGCGACAGAATATGCTTTTCTGGCTGCACGATCCCTCCGACGCCTGACATGTGCCATGAGGGCTCTGCCATCCCAAGGGGTAATTGTGGCTTTCTCCTCTTTAAATGGTTTTCACAGAAGAGCCTGGCAGAAAAAGAGCCTCCAATGGGACGAGCACCCATCATTCCTGTGCACTTAGGAATTTTATTTACAGAGACCACATGCAGGTGCCCACCCTGTCTCCCATCTGGTCTACTCAGCGTTCCTTCACACAGACACCCCCAGGCCTCATTTGTCCAACCTTTTTATTGTTACTTTGCTCATTCAAGTGGCCAGGGGTGATGAAAAACGGCCCTGGATGAGGAGGCAGGAGGCTGGGCCCGGGCCCGCGCCTGCAATATGCTGTGTGACCTTCGCTCAGTCAGCCTTGGGCTTCTGTTTCTTTTCGAGCAGAACGGGGAGGATCCTCCTCCAGGCCCTCTTACCTTGCTGGGGCCAGTAACTGGGAGGGTCAGCTGGATCATGATTGGGGGACACTCAGAGCAGGGAACCTCGTTCAGGTGAGAGAGAAAAAAACTGTCACGGGCAGCCCTTCACTCTGCATTTGGGGCAGTTTCCTCCTCTGCTTTCTCTCTCTCTCTCCCTTTTTTAATTGCCTCGTCGGTGGAATCTTAGTTCCCTGACCAGGGATTGAACCTGTGCCCTTTGCACTAGGAGCACAGAGTCTCAACCACCGGATGGTCAGAGGAGTCCCATCCTCTGCTCTCTTTTAATCTCTCTTTGCACAAATCACCTGTTATTTCTGGGGCAGGGCACATTAGTCAGCGTGGACTTCTGGGGTCCCCGGGCCACGAGCAGCTCCAGAGCTGCCAGCATCTGCGTTTTTGCCGACAGTTCCCAGCAGAAGGCAGAAAATGAGGGGAAGGCTTTTGCCTTTGTGGGCAAGCTCTGTCATGTAACAGCCTCCCCCAGGCCCCTGCGAGCCGTGGAGCTGAGACCCCTTTGGTGGGGAGTCTGATTAGAGGAGAGGGAGGCCACTGCCCACTCCTGTGCCAGGCTCACCAGGTCCACCCGTCCCCAGGTCCCAGGAGAGGAGCGACGGTGAGGACCAGTGGGTGACCTGCTAAAGGGGATGCTTGCACACCTGGAAAACCGGACTCCCCCACCCAGGAGGGGTCCGCACACAAAAGCATTGGTTCCCCCCACTCCCGAAGTTGTAAACTCAGAGTAACAGCAAGGGCCAGGCCAGAACTTTCCACCGGGGATCAGGGGCTTCTGAATGGCCAGTGGCCTATATTGCTTTTGCCATTCAGAGAAGGAGCCAGGCTCTGGGGTCAGGACCCAGCTGGCCTCAGCCACTCTCAGACCCTGTGACTCTGAGCAAGGTGGCCTTTCCTCTCTAAGCCAGGGCTGTCTTGTCTGTAGATCGGAGATGCTGGCAGAATGGCTGGCATAAGGTGTGTAAAGTCCCGGCCTGCTGTGAGTGCCTCCCAGAAGTCCTCCCAGGACTTAGGGGCACACAGGAGCCAGAGGGAGAGGAGACAGGCACAAGTCAGCCTGTGTGTGTGTGCTAGGTGCCCTGGGAGCTCAGAGGGGGCGCCCCACTCAGCCTTGTGGGACGTTAACTACCTCACTGAATCCTTGAAACAAAGCCAGGTGGTACGTGTTATTATAAGCCTCATTTAGCAAGGTAGTCACTGGCTCATGGCTGAGTCAGGATTCAAGCCGAGATACGCCAGCCTCCAAAGTCCATAGTTGCAGCCCCTTGGTTTTCCCACCTCAGTATAGCTTGGTGCTTGAACCAGCAGCCACAATACTCCACATGTGATCGGCTCAGCATGAGAAAGAGCACCTGTCACCTCCCTCATGCTACTCTCTATACTTCTGTTGATACAACCCCTCTAATCAAGTCATTCCATTGACAGAGGGGGGGAGAAAGGAAAGGAGAGTAGCAAGTCAGACAGGGCATGTTTTGCAAATTTCCACTCTGCCACAGTCTCCTAGCAGAAGGACAAGATACCCATTGGAGGTTGCAGTTTGAAGGATGTGTTTCATTAGGAAAGCTTAGCGAACCAAAAAGATAAGGCATCCCACGGAATTGCAGCTCTAGGCGGGAAGTGGCTTCTCTGTTTGAAGGCCTACACGGGAGGGAGACGGAAGTCTGCTAAGTCGTCAGGAAGGAAGGAAGATGGACGGAAGCAGACAGGACTCTGTTACATGGTAAAAGGTGTGAGGAGGAGATAAGGTCTGTCTGAGGAAGGCACGAGGCAGCTGGGGTTTACAACAGTGTTAAAGACGCCAGGAACAAGATAAGGGGGACAGAAGGGAACACGAAAGTGATCCGGCCTCCGAGGCATGCAAAGGAGTAGGGAGCACCTCCTTTTAAAGCAGCCGACACGCAGTGCTGTGGGGGAGGGGGTCACTTGAATGATTCAGCTGCACACTCGAGCCCAAAGCTCTCAGCCTGCACTTTGTAGATTGAATATGCTAATTAGGTGCTCATCCCTGCAAACTGTGCCAGCTTCCCCCCATCCCATTAACTTCCTCATCAAAGCAATGTAACAAAACTACCCCACGGACCCATGCTAAGCTCAGCACAAGCACCGTCTCACGTCTTTCCAAGCACCCCTAGGTATTATTATTATCGTTAATATTGTCATCCCATCTTCCGCACGAGGAAACTGAACAGTGGAGACGCAACTCACCCAAACCCCCCACCCCCGCCCCAACAAGGTCACCTCGCTGGAGGTGCGCAGAGCTGGCCTTTGTTTCTAGAACCCATGTGTTTTCTGGTGGTTGTGTTGTTACTGTTGGCTATGCCGCATGGCCTGTGGGTTCTTAGCTCCCACTGTGGCCCCGGCAGTGGAAGCATGGAGTCTCATCCACTGGCCCACCAGAGAAGCTCCCCTCTTAATCCACGCTAGGAATTGTTGGTTGTTGTTGCTCTGGGAGCGTTTTTTGTTGTTGTTCATAATGGATTTATTTTGGCATCCGTTTTTATCCTTGTTTATTTTCTGGCCATGCTGCATGGCATGAAGGATCTTAGTTCCCCAGCCAAGGATCGTGTCCCCGGCAGTGGAAGCATGGAGTCCCTACCACTGAACCACCAGGGAAGTCCCCCCGGAATCTATGTTGATTCACAAGATGAGAGAGCCATGGGAACCCCCAGCAAGGGCCCCCTGTTTAGAAGGTGAATAAAGTGAGATTTGAGGTAGCCTGGATCTGAAACTGTCAGGCTAGGGAATTTGATCTTAGAGGTAGTGGGGAGGTCTTGATGGCGTGTGAGCAGGGGAGTAGACATGGCAAGCTTCTGAGGGTTCAGTGGAGAGGCAGAGTCCAGAGCAAGAGGATGTGCAGGAGGCCGGGGCAGGGGACAAGCCTGGGGCAGCTGGAAGGCAGTCGGCACCCTTGTGCTCAGGAACTGTGGACGGCACGGCTCCAGGCCAGCGCTCTCTGCATTCCATTGCCGCCTTGTCCTTGTTGCCGGCTGGAGCCTGCCCTTGTCTTCCAATCTCTGCATAAATCCAAGTGTATCAGGCCAAGGCCCCAATGAAAAATGATTTTTATGTGGTGTAGAGTAGTGGATCTGAGCTCTGGAGCCAAGCATCCTGTCTCACTAGCTGTGTTACCCTAGGTAAGACATTTTGACCTCTCTGAGCCTCATTTCCACCTGTAAAATGCGGTGGAGAGCAGTGCCCACCTCGGACTGAGGATCCAGTGGTACAGGGCGTGTTAATGGCCTGGTCCTGGGGGAATGGCTGGAGAAATGGCTGTGTGTGTGACATGTACTGCGTGGGCCACTGGCCGCCCCCAGTACAGAGTGTTCATCTTTTGCTCGCACTCAAGAAGCTACCGTTGCCTCCATCTTGCCCGAGGAATTTGTCTTCCCTCCAGCACTACACATGGCTCAGTTGTTTTAAAATCACGGATTTCTGTCCCTTCCTCGGGAGACTTCAAACTCATCTGCAGGTCAGCCATGTGCCCTATTGCTGGGACGGCTGGCTGAGTTGCCGGATGGAATCTCTTTCTTTGTAATTAACTTACATTGCTCCCCACCCCCAGCTTATTACAAAACCAGTAACATGCTTGCCGTGGGTCACAGGAATAAGCAGAGAAAAGAAAAACCACCAGAAAGAATCACCGTTAGGATTTCAGTTCTTCTTTCCAGCATTATTTTAGAAAAAGGAATATAAACATTGGTTTTCCTCAAAAATGAGATCATTCAACACAGGCTGTTCTCACTATTCTTTTCAGTTAATAAGACATTGTGAACATTTTTCCACGTCTCATTTGCATCCTTGAATGGGTAAAAGCATGTCTTGGTGTTGAGTCGCTCAGTTGTGTCTGAATCTTTGTGATCCCATGGACTGTAGCCCACCAGGCTTCTCTGTCCATGGACTTCTCCAGGCATACTGGAGAGGGGTGCCGTTCCCTTCTCCAGTGGATCCTCCCAACCCTGGGATCGAACCAGGGTCTCCTGCATTGCAGGCAGATTCTTCACCGTCTGAGCCACCAGGGAAGCCCATTGACCCCAAAAGCACTCATCAGTAAACCTCCTGCACAGAGTCTGCATCCCAGGGAACCCAGCCTGTGATAGGCAACATCTTGTGTCTACCAGGAACTAGACTAGAATGTTCTGAGGGCTGGGCCTTCCTTCTTTCTTTGAGCTGCCAGGACAAACTGGACTCTACCCAAAGCCAAAAAGTTTTGAGCCTTGGCCGGCAGCCCTGAAATGCCAGAAGTTTCCAGGGTAGCCCTTGGCTGGGTTAATTAAGCAGACAGTTGGGTAAGAATTTACTATACAGTAATCTTCACTCCTCTTGACACCCCTCCAAGATGACAGCATCTCCAGAAATAACAAGAATCATAGCTGTCACTGTGAATAGCACAGTGGGTATTTTACAGGTGAGGAGATCCACTCAGAGAGGGTGAATAAATTGGTCGAGTTTGCACAGCCAGTGAGTGGTGGGGCTTGAATTCTACCCCAGGACTGTTAAATATTTGTGCTCTTCATCCTTCACTAGAGCTATTCAATAGGAATAATAATGTTACCTTTCGGATCATTGCAATTATTAAAATTAAATGACGTGAACCGCTAACACTTGGTACAATGCTTGGCTCATAGTAAATGGTTTATAAAGTAAATCATTACTCAGAAAACTCCCCAGGAGCTTCCTTTTCTTTGTAGTATGAAAACCAGGGACTTCCCTGGTGGGCCAGTGGTTGAGAATCCGCCTTCTAACGCAGGGAATGAAGATTCAGTCCCTGGGCAGGGAACTAAGATCCCACTTGCCGTGGGGCAACTAACCCTGGGCACCAGCAACGGCAATGCGTGTGCCCCACAACGAAAGAGCCCGCGCGCCGCAGCAGCGCTCCCGTGAGCCAGAACTAGGGCCGACGCAGCCGTAAACAAATACATATTTCTTAAAAATCAAAAGATTAAAAAAAAGAAAAAGAACGAAATCCAAACTCTTGCTGTGACCTATACAAGACCACACAGTATCTGAGCCTATCTTTCACGCCTTCTCTTCCTTCAGTTCAGTAACTGAACCAAACTCACATCTACCCCAGGGTCTTTGCTCTTGCTGTTTTCATTTTCCAGAACACTCTTACTCCGGGTCCCTACCTCACTAGATTTCTATTCAAATCTCAGCTCAAATGTCGACTTCCTGGAGAAGACTTCCCTGACCATCAAACGTTGTTCTTCAAAACTGAGTCACTCCCTATAGGTTATCCAGTTTTATTTTCTTCATAGCCCTCAACATGAGCTGATATCCTTATTTCCTTTCTCAATTACTGTCTGTCTCACCAACAGAATGCTTCAGCTCCAAGAGGGTGGGGTCTTTATGGTTCTCCACTATTTGCCGAAGGTCTAGGACAGTGACAGGAATAATAGGCACTCCTTAGAGATACACTGCTTGAATGAATGAATGGTTTCCACCCATTTGGAGAGATGTTCCTGGATGCAAGAGAGAAGCTAGGGGAATAGGGCATCAGCATAAAACTCTTTGCCCAGAGGAGGTCCTACTTGCTCAGAGCTGACATACCAAATGCCAAGTTCTCAGAAGAGTCTCAGAGACCTTCTGGAACTTGCTTGATGAGGCACCTAAGCAGGTAGCTTTTCCTGACACTTGTACAAGTGGAGCAGGTGCGGAGTCCTTGGGGCTTTTGACCTGCCAAGACTGTCCTAGCTCTTGCCCTCGGAAGATGCCATGGGCTGAGCTTGGGACAGAGGCAGACCTTTTCCAGTAATAACTTCTCTGTGTCAGTCTGAGAAGGGTGCTAATCCTCACTTCCCCCATCTGTGGGCAGATTCACCCAGGGAACCCTGGGGAGGCCCAGCTCCCATTCAGCAGGGCCGATCAAGAACAAGTTCCCGGGACTTTCCTGACAGTCATGGTTAAGACTATGTGCTTCCACTGCCGGGGACACAGGTTCAACTCCTGGTAGGGGAAGTAAGATCCCCTCTGCCTCAGGGCAACTAAGCCTGTGTGCCACAACTAAGAACCTAGGCGGCCAAATAATTAATAATTAAAAAGATTCTGTGCTTCCACTGTGAGGGGCGTGGGTTCAACCCCTGGTCGGGGAACTAAGATCCTGCATGCCACAAACAAACAAACAAACAAAATTTTCTTTTTTAAAGAACAAGTTCTCATCAGGACTTCAGGAAGCAGCACCATGGACCGCCCAGCAGCTGGGTTCCAGGGCTGGGGGCTCACATTTCTTGACTCTCCCTGTTCATGTTCTCCCTGGGCAGCCCTCTTTTAATTCACTTCCGTTCCTCCACTAAAGAGAATACAGGCTTGATGTAGAAAACTTAGAAATCGGGGGAAAAAATACCAGAGAAAAGAAAATGGCTCAGCCAGTTAATGACTGTGAGGAATTTCGTGTAAGCATTTCCAATGTTTTTCTTCTTATACATGTTTACCAAAAACAGAAAAGGTATCACACTTTACAGGAATGTGTGACCTGCTTTTCTCACTTAGCTTTATATTGTGACTGTTCTATCTGAGCACATGCATCAACTATTATTTTTTTTTACTGAATTGCTTTCTTTCCTATAAAATATTTTTTACTAGAATGTCAATATCAGCTTGTTTTGAGAAAAAGTCAGTCACTGTTGCATGAAGTGAAGGTATATCTTTGAAATCTTAGCCCTCAGGTGTGAGTTTTCCCAGGAAAATCTGGTGCAGCTCCTGCAGGATTCTGTGTGCAGCCTATCAACATGCATGTGTGTGCTTAAGAGGATCAAACTAAACATCGGACATGCCGTCTTGCAGCTTGGCTTTGTTTCCACTTTGTCTTTCTTTTCAGCTGCAGGCTGAGCCAGCCCATTCTTTTTATTGTCTGCAAAGATTTCTGTGGTATGAAGCTACCTTTTATTTAACCACTCCCCCACTGAAAGGCATTTTTCTTCTTTTTTAAATTCCAAACAAGCCTCCACTGACTTTTTGTGTGTGTGCATATGCACGTGGGATCCTGGAGATACTTTTCCAGGAAAGATCAGGAACAAGGGGAACAAACAGGGACTCTCCTGGTGGTCCAGTAGCTAAGACTCCAAGCTCCCAATGCAGGGGTCCCGGGTGCAATCCCTGGTCAGGGAACTAGGATTCCACCCGCTACAACTGAAAAAAATAAAAAGATCCCACACACATGCCGAAATGAAGATTGGTCCCGAGTGCTGCAACTAAGACCCAGCTCAGCCAAGTAAATATATATATATATATATATATTTTTTTTTTAATGGAACGAATATTTAAAAATAGGTATCGCCAAAGTACACTGCAATATCACTGCTTCAGGGCCTGTGGGCAGTGCCTGCTTCTTCACTGAAACACTGGTTTTGCTAATCTTCTCCATTTTTGTTCATGGGATGTGCAAAAGAATGGTATTTCATTGTGCTTATTAGTGAAACTGGGCATCTTTTCATGTTTGTGGCCATTTGTATTCCCTATTTTAATTGCCTATTCCTGTCATTCACCCTAACCTCTACTGTGTTAGTCATTTTTTTCTTATGCATTTGAAAGACTGTTTCATATATTAGTGAAGCTGGTACGTTGCCATGTTTGTTGGATATTTTCTCCCAGATAAAACTTAATTTTAGGCCTTTCCTGGTAGTCCAGTATTTAAGATGCATGCTTCAGGCTTCCCTGGTGGCTCAAGAATATCAGCTTGTTTTGAGAAAAAGTCAGTCACTGTTGCATGAAGTGAAGGTATATCTTTGAAATCTTAGCCCTCAGGTGTGAGTTTTCCCAGGAAAATCTGGTGCAGCTCCTGCAGGATTCTGTGTGCAGCCTATCAACATGCATGTGTGTGCTTAAGAGGATCAAACTAAACATCGGACATGCCGTCTTGCAGCTTGGCTTTGTTTCCACTTTGTCTTTCTTTTCAGCTGCAGGCTGAGCCAGCCCATTCTTTTTATTGTCTGCAAAGATTTCTGTGGTATGAAGCTACCTTTTATTTAACCACTCCCCCACTGAAAGGCATTTTTCTTCTTTTTTAAATTCCAAACAAGCCTCCACTGACTTTTTGTGTGTGTGCATATGCACGTGGGATCCTGGAGATACTTTTCCAGGAAAGATCAGGAACAAGGGGAACAAACAGGGACTCTCCTGGTGGTCCAGTAGCTAAGACTCCAAGCTCCCAATGCAGGGGTCCCGGGTGCAATCCCTGGTCAGGGAACTAGGATTCCACCCGCTACAACTGAAAAAAATAAAAAGATCCCACACACATGCCGAAATGAAGATTGGTCCCGAGTGCTGCAACTAAGACCCAGCTCAGCCAAGTAAATATATATATATATATATATATTTTTTTTTTAATGGAACGAATATTTAAAAATAGGTATCGCCAAAGTACACTGCAATATCACTGCTTCAGGGCCTGTGGGCAGTGCCTGCTTCTTCACTGAAACACTGGTTTTGCTAATCTTCTCCATTTTTGTTCATGGGATGTGCAAAAGAATGGTATTTCATTGTGCTTATTAGTGAAACTGGGCATCTTTTCATGTTTGTGGCCATTTGTATTCCCTATTTTAATTGCCTATTCCTGTCATTCACCCTAACCTCTACTGTGTTAGTCATTTTTTTCTTATGCATTTGAAAGACTGTTTCATATATTAGTGAAGCTGGTACGTTGCCATGTTTGTTGGATATTTTCTCCCAGATAAAACTTAATTTTAGGCCTTTCCTGGTAGTCCAGTATTTAAGATGCATGCTTCAGGCTTCCCTGGTGGCTCAAGTCTAAGTAATTCGTCTGCTGATGCAGGGCACACAGGTTTGATTCCTAGTCCGGGAAGATTCCACGTGCCGTGGAGCAGGCGGGCCACAACTACTGCGCCTGTGCTCCGGAGCCCGGGAGCCGAAACTGCTAGAGCCTGTGCTCCACAAGAGAAAACAAAGCCCCCACGACGAAAAGCTCACACACCACAGCGAAGAGTAGCCCCACTTGTTGCAACTAGAGAAAAGTCCAGACAGCAACAGACCCAGCGCAGCCAAAAACAAAGAAATAAAACTATATCTTAAAAATGTGAAGCCCCCAAATCTCTTGATTTTAAATGGCTACATATTTCACCTTAGTGCTGCTGCTGCTGCTGCTAAGTCACTTTAGTCGTGTCCGACTCTGTGCGACCCCATAGACGTCAGGCTCCTCCATCCGAGGGATTTTCCAGGCAAGAGTACTGGAGGGGGGTGCCATTGCCCTCTCCGTTTCACCTTAGTAGTAATTCCTATTTTGGATATCTCATCCCTGCCCGCCACCCCCTCCCCCTCAGCCATTATAAACATCATGGTGAACATAACTTGTGGATGTTAACTTTTTTTTAGGAAAACTTCGTAGAAGTGGAATTTACTGGGTCAAGGGTATGTATATTAAGGATCTTGATACATAAGTACAAATATCCTCCAGGAAGATGGTACTGCTTCACATACACTTGCAATAGTCCATCTGTGACATTTTCCTGTATCCTTGACAAGGTTAGGTAATGTTCTTTAGCTTGGCCAGTGTGTGCCAAGTTTTGTCTGACTTTTTTGCAACCCCATGGACTGTAGCTCACCAGGCTCCTCTGTCCATGGATTTTTTTCAGGCAATACTGGAATGGGTTGCCATTTCCTTCTCCACGGGATCTATCCCACCCAGGGATCGAACTCGTGTCTCCTGCACTGGCAGGCGGATTACTGCTGAGCCATCAGGGAAGCCCAACTTGGCCAAGATGACAGGTGTATGTTACCCAGGGCTGCCATGACAGATGAGTGACCGAAAACAGAAATCTATTTTCTCCACATTCTGGAGAGTTACTCAAGGTTTCATCAGGATCCCTCTGAAGTTTGGGGGGAGGAAGCCTTGTCCTTGCTTCTGGTTGCTGGCGATCTCTGGCATTCCTTGACCCCTGCAATTCTCATCTGTCAGTCTCTCTCTTGGTCTTCTCAGGACGCCCGCCATTGGATTTAGGGAGGGTTCCCCAACCCATTACTCCGTTTCTTTTTTAAAAATGTGCATTTTATAATGTGGCTGCTCCAGGCTCAGTTGTGGCACGCAGGATCTTTTAGTTGGGGCATATGAGCTCTTAGTTGCGGCATGCGGGCTCTAGTTCCCTGCTGCTGCTGCTAAGTCGCTTCAGTCGTGCCCAACTCTGTGCGACCCCATAGACAGCAGCCCACTAGGCTCCCCCGTCCCTGGGATTCTCCAGGCAAGAACACTGGGATTTTCCAGGCAAGAGCACTGGAGTGGGGTGCCATTGCCTTCTCTGATATCTGCAAAGACCCTAATTCCAAATAGGGTCATGTTGAGGTTCTGGGTGGATAATGTTCACTCCCATAAAATAGGTAAAATGAGGTTAACATTCGTCTCTTAATTGAAAACAGACATACAACCTCAACAGTCCACAAGTGCTGATGATGAACAATGGGGCATCTTAATGCAAAATGGCTTAGACACTCTTGCTGCTTGGGCTGAATATGCCTCACCTGAGGCAGGTGATCAATTAAGTTCGTTCTAGTCCCACTGCCCTAAGCCTATCATCAGTTGCGCAAGGAATATTATTTTATTGTTTTTCGCCTGCACACTACCCTCAGATTGTTGAGGAAAGTGTAGTGTAATGTAAATGGCAAATCTTCAACCCCCAGAATTATTCTTTACTTCATGGTGAAATCGTTCTTAAAAAGAACAGCCTCTCCTCTGGCTCAGGCCTTAACCTGGCCCTAGAGATGTGCAGCCTGTCGGGCCAGGGTTTCTCCAGGCCTGGACCTGCCACCTTCGTGAGGATATGCCTCAGGCAGAGCAGACTCGCAGCTCCCAGGGTCTCTCCAAGCCCCGCCTGAGTTTCCCAAACGACCCTTCCCCCATCGGGTGCTAGTGGTTGCTCTAGCTCTGGCCCCATCACTCCAGGCTCCGGTGGAAGATGGTGGGCAAGTGAGTCGCTCATCTTTCCAGGCCAGTCACCAAACAGGACCAAGCGCTCTACTGTCCAGCACCTCTCCGTGCCCTCCACAGCTGCTCCCAGCCAGGCTGCGCGCTTTCTGATACGCCTTACAGCCATGAGGAGGTGAGCTGTGGCCCAGACAGGTATGCCAGCTTCCCCAGAGATCCTCAGCAACCTAAAGGCAGAATGGAGAATAAACATTTGGTCCCCAGCTGGATCCACAGCGCTTCCCTATGGCCAAGCCAGTTAGCTGTCCTCTGCGTGACCCAAGAATGGACCTATTGGTTTAGAGGCCAAAGCTGAATGTTAACACCTCCAGCTCTAGCTCAAGGTGTGAAAACTAGAATTCTCTGGAAGTTAATGGGAGACCCAGAATAATGGAATCTGCCCTTCAGATGCCTGCAGAGGCCTTTGAAGTGGTGTCAAATAACCGGGTAAGTGAAGAGCAGGTAGTTAAGAAGATGCAGAAGCAGGTCTCAAGGACAATTTACATTTATTTGCTGATGACTCTGACTAAACATACTTCAGACACAGCAGAAGTTAAAGAGTCTGTCGAGTGACGCCATCTCCTATGGACAGCTAGGGGTGGTCCGTGGAGAGCAGCGCGAGCATGTCTTCGAGCTGAGGCCCCAGCTCTGGGCAAACGGCTGGCGCTGGAGTGGTCCTTCTGGCCTGGACGGGCGCCTCCAAGGAGCTACTCCTTGTTCTCATACTTGTGCTTGATGTGCTTCCACAGCTTCTGCATTGTAAAGACAAGAGCCAGAAATCGAGTTTTGCTTCTCACATCGTACACGCCTCCCACAGCCCTGGACTCTGAAACAAGCCTGAAACATGGACCACATCCAGACAGCTTGCAGTGGGCAGCCTGGAAGCAATAGCAGGCTTGACGTACACTCCCAGCATTTCCAGAATGCTCTCAATCAGTATGTGAAAGAAGGGGAACGCATGACCTCACTCTACAGGTAACTGAGGTAGAGACACTAAGGGACCTGGGCCCCCAAAGCACACAGTTATTAAGGAAGAGAGGCTGGAAATGTCTCATTTCTTCAACTCCCAGGTATCACTCCAGAGGTCCTAGGAGCCTGGTCCTCAAACACTTCACACTGAGCCATATTTTAACCTCATCAGACTTATGATCCCTAGGTCAGGAACTAGCTGTATTCCCATTCCTAAAAGCACCAAGAATGGGTGGATTACGACAACGTTCTGAGATGCCTTCCCCACATACTGAAATGGCCAGGGGAGCAGCCTGCAAATGAACAGGAGCAGCACTTTCCTAAGGACAGAAAGCTACCCTGGTCACAGGCTACCAGGAGACAGAGCCTGCCTGGGCTGTAGGGCCAGACGTTTCAAATTATTAACAGAGTGGTGGAACACAGCTTATTTGTCCAGGACGTTCCTTAGTATGAGCCATAAATTAAATACTTTAAGGATATAAAGTATCCAGAGCACCCAGCACAGTGCCTGGCACACAGAGACTTTAAAAGGTGTTGTTATTCTCTATCTTATGCTTCCACTCTCTCCCTGGGATGGTAAAAAAATGTTAATTTTTGAGTGGTACCACCTACTGCGACACCTTGCCAGCATCTCATGGAATCCTCACTCACAATAATTGGCTGAGATAGCTACTATCATCTCTATTTCACAGAAAAAAGTGAAGCTCAGAGAGTTTAACTCACACAGTTATTAAGTGGTAAGGCCCAGTATTCCCACCCAGGGTTCTCTCTCCCGATCCCCCTCACCCCTCGCCCCCTAAACACTATTAATACCATCGCTGCCAGCATAGAAAGGCTTCGCACTGAAAAGTACTGTCTAAACAGGCCAGCCCCAGTGTCCCGGCCGTCGCCCGCTCAACTGTGCCCTTGAAACCCTCAGGCGAAACAGGGGGTCCCGGGTCCAGCCCTGACTTGCCACTGGCCTCCTGGTGGTGTGGGTGTCCTTATCATCCTTTGCTCTCGCTCGGCTTTAGCGTTCGCTCCCGCCAATGGACAAATGGGTGTGTGGGGTGGGAGACAGCGATACTAGCAACCCCTGCAGAGTGGGAGCTGTTGATCCCGCTGAACGTTTTAGGGTTCATACCGGCGGGGAACGGACAGACAGCTACAGAGAGAAGACCTCCGGGGTTCCCCCGCTTCTCGTAAAGGTTGACTGAGTCCCGCCCCACCTCCACTCCATCACCCCTCAGCAGGGCCCAAGGTCAGGGACGGTCCAGGCCCTCACCCCTTCGTTGATGTGTTCGTAGATCGCGTCTGCGCCTTGATCGAAGGCGCGCTCGAAGAACAGGGCGCCCACGACGATGGTGAGGGCGAAGGTAGAGGTCTTGCGGAACAGCAAGGAGTACAACCTCGCTGTCACCGTCGGGGCCGCCATGTTTGTCCGCTACAAAACGAGCGCCGGCGCCGCGACGACCTTTCTCTCCAAAGGGCCTCCCCGTGTAATGCTTTATGGGATTCGTAGTTCTTCTGATTCTCGGCCCTCGTCGTTTTGAACTGTGCAGGTAAACTGATGGCTTGCGCGGGATTAAGGTCTCCTAAAATCCAGATCATGGAATCCCAAACAGCTTGGTGAAACGTATTACTGAATTCTTCTTCTTAAGCACTTTTTTAAATGATTTAATATTCTCACTACAACACCCAGAAGCCCTCGCGCTTCCTTCACTTCCGTTCTGTTTCCGCTTTGGTTCGCAAAGGTTTCTGGGAAGGGCGGGCCGCTCCGCAGCGGGAGGACTACGAATCCCAGCAAGCAGTTCACGGCGTGAAGGCGCCGGAGGAGGAGCTCGGGGCCCCTGAACCAGGTATGTTCTGTGAAGGGGACATCGAGGGAGAGTTTCTCCTCACCCCCCGCGGGAAGACTTGGGCTCTCCCAACTAGATCGGCGAGCCCCGCGGCTGGCCGCGCAATTTAACACGACGTGGACCGGATACGTGGGCGAGGCCTGGATGCCCTATCTCAACCTTGTCCCCACCCCTGTCGCCTCTGTCAGCCCCAAGTCCAGGTCTAGAGTTGGAACCTATGGCAACAAGTCGGGTCCAGGGGGCTAATTTCCTCTGCCCGACCCCCGGGGAAGAGGCGATTCTGCCCCTGCTTCCTATACTCCTCATCCCTGGGTTTCGCAAGCTGACAACCTGGCTTGGAAGACGGGAGACCTAGATCCACTTATTCCTTGGGGAATAGAAATAGCAAGAACTTTGGAGGATGAGGGCGGTCCAGTAAATGTTTTCTAAGAGGCCCTGGGCCCTACGCTGCGGATCCAGCGGTGATCCCTGGGTCAGGAACTAGCTGTATTCTAGTCCCTGCCCTCATGAAGCTCTCGTTCTGGTGTGTGTGGGGAGGGGCAGTAATAACAAGTAATACTTAGAAGAGCAGAAGACAGGTTGATTGGGGAGGGAGTGGTGGTAATATTTTAGCCAGGGTGCCCAGGAAGACACTTAACCCTAGACCTGAGTGAATGAATGGTAGAAGTTCAAACAGGATAACACTGGTGCAAAGGCCTGGAGACTGCTCCGTCCTGGGGTGTTCCAGGGCAAAGAGTAGAATGGACTGTGAAGTAGCTCGGATCAGCTCATATCTGGCCTTGTAACCCACAGTAAAGAGTCTTACTTTTTCCTTATTGCATTAGGAAGCCACTGATGGGTTTTAAGCTGGGGTGTGACATGATTTGATTTATTTTCAAGGTCATTTCTGACTGCTCTCCAGAGATCAGACTGAAGAGGGGAAATTGCTGTGGTGGAAGTGGGGGCTGGATGGTGATTTAGATTAGGGTGTGGATTAGAGTAGTGATCAGATTTGGGGTGTATTTAAGGGGGTGGTCTAACGGAACAGATGCATGTAGGGGGTTCAGTTCAGTCGCTCAGTTGTGTCTGATCCTTTGCACGCCAGGCCTCCTCGCCCATCACCAACTCTCAGAGTTTACTCAAACTCATGTCCACTGAGTCGGTGATGCCATCCAGCCATCTCATCCTCTGTCGTCCCCTTCTCTTGCCCTCAATCTTTCCCTGAATCAGGGTATTTTCCAGTGAGTCAGCTCTTCACATCAGGTGGCCAAAACATTGGAGTTTCAGCTTCAACATCAGTCCTTCGAATGAACACCCAGGGCTAATCTCCTTCAGAATGGACTGGTTGGATCTCCTTGCAGTCCAAGGGACTCTCAAGAGTCTTTTCCAACACCACAGTTCAAAAGCATCAATTCTTCGGCGCTCAGCTTTCTTTATAGTCCAACTCTCACATCCATACATGACTGCTGGAAAAACCATAGCCTTGACTAGATGGACCTTTGTTGGCAAAGTAATGTCTCTGCTTTTGAATATGCTGTCTAGGTTGGTCATAACTTTCCTTCCAAGGAGTCAGCGTCTTTTAATTTCATGGCTGCAGTCACCATCTGCAGTGATTTTGGAGCACAAATAATAAAGTCTGCTGCTGTTTCCACTGTTTCCCCATCTATTTGCCATGAAGTGATGAGACTGAAAGCCATGACCTTAGTTTTCTGAATGTTGAGCTTTAAGCCAGCTTTTTCACTCTCCTCTTTCACTTTCATCAAGAGGCTCTTTAGTTCCTCTTCACTTTCTGCCATAAGGGTAGTGTCATCTGCATATCTGAGGTTATTGATATTTCTCCTGGCAGTCTTGATTCCAGCTTGTGTTTCTTCCAGTCCAGCGTTTCTCCAGATGTACTCTGCATATAAGTTAAATAAGCAGGGTGACAATATATAGCCTTGACGTACTCCTTTTCCTATTTAGAACCAGTCTGTTGTTTCATGTCCAGTTCTAACTGTTGCTTCCTGACCTGCATACAGATTTCTGAGGAGGCAGATCAGGTGGTTTGGTATTCTCATCTCTTTCAGAATTCTCCACAGTTTATTATGATCCACACAGTCAAAGGCTTTGGCATAGTCAATAAAGCAGAAGTAGATGTTTTTCTGGAACTCTCTTGCTTTTTCCATGATCCAGCAGATGTTGGCAATTTGATCTCTGGTTCCTCTGCCCTTACTAAAACCAGCTTGAACATCTGGAATTTCACAGTTCACATACTGTTGAAGCCTGGTGTGGAGAATTTTGAGCATTACTTTACTAGCGTGTGAGATGAGTGCAATTGTGTGATAGTTTAAGCATTGCTTTTCTTACGAATGGGAATGAAAACTGACCTTTTCCAGTCCTGTGGCTACTGCTGAGTTTTCCAAATTTGCTGGCATATTGAGTGCAGCACTTCCACAGCATCATCTTTTAGGATTTGAAATAGCTCAACTGGAATTCCATCACCTCCACTAGCTTTGTTCATAGTGATGCTTCCTAAGGCCCACTTGATTTCACATTCCAGGATGTCTGGCTCTAGGTGAGTGATGTAGGGGGTAAAGGATAACATCAACATTTTCACCTCAGCAACTTAAAATCAAAGGAATGATTTTAGCTTCTGTTTGGCCATGTTAAGCTCGAACTGTTCCTTAGATGTCAGATGGAAGTGGTTGTTGTTCAGTCACTAACTGGTGTCTGACTCTTTGTGACCCTGTGGACTGCAGCACACCAGGTTCCCCTGCCCTCTGCTGTCTCCCAGAGTTTGCTCATATGCATGTCCATTCAGTGGATGATGGTGTCTACCCATCTCATCCTCTGCCACCCCCTTCTCTCCTAGCACCAGGTCTTTTCCAGTGAAACAGCTTTTTGCCTCAAGTAGCCAAATATTGCAGCTTTAGCTTCATCATCAGTCCTTCCAAGGAACATTCAAGGTTGATTTCCTTTCCTTGACTGGTTTGATCTCCTTGTAGTCCAAGGGACTCTCAGGAGTCTTCTCCAGCACCACAGTTCAAAAGCTGCAGTTCTTCGGTGCTCAGCCTTCTTTATGGTCCAACTCATATCCATACATGACTGCTGGAGAAACCATAGCTTTGACCATAGCTTTGTCAGCAGAGTGATGTCTCTGTTTTCAATACATTGTCTAGGTTTGTCATAGCTTTCCTTCCAAGGAGCAAGCATCTTTTAATTTCATGGCTCCAGTCACTGTCCACAGTGATTCTGGAGCCCAAGAAACTAAAATCTGCCACTGCCTCTGTCCAGAGGGTAATGGCAATATGAATCTAGAGTTCAGAGGGCAGGTCTGAGCCAGAGATAAAAGTCATTTGTGTAGGTGTGGCATTGAAAAGCAGGGACCGGATTGGAAACCTGAATCTACCTCTGACTTGTAAAAGCAACTGTAATGCCTTATTAGGGGATGGGGAGGAAAAATGTGAAATGCTGTATAACCATGACCTGTTATTTTCTATTTGCAAAGCGTCTTGGTAGCCCGTTGGGGCAGGAGATTGTGAAGCTTCTGGGAAAGAACACTTGTACCTTGCTGACAGCTAGTCTGGCTGATGGTAAGTTAAGAGGAGGGGGGAATTATTTTAGGTGATATGGGTAGGGAAGACCACAGGGAGTTAAGGTGTGGCTTACTTTATTTTTATTTTTTTGTCTTTTTAGTTAATTCTCATTTTGGAGCAAGACTTTATAAAAAAATATAGTTTTGTTTAAGCTATCATTTTCAGTTTAGAAATTATTATTCTATGTGTAAACCTAAAAAAATAAAAATAACCTTAATTTTTCCCTTTGATTAATATATGAACTCAAGTTGAGCAAATGAAATTCCTTTAAACATTCAGCCCTATCTTTAGCCCAATTATATTCCCTTATACGTTTAATATACTTGATTTTCCTTTTAAGTACTTCGATATATAACCTAACAGGTATAATATC
Organism: Madoqua kirkii; assembly: GCA_006408675.1. Classification (NCBI taxonomy): domain Eukaryota; kingdom Metazoa; phylum Chordata; class Mammalia; order Artiodactyla; family Bovidae; genus Madoqua; species Madoqua kirkii. The sequence goes on from SJYC01076445.1 coordinate 23,309, forward strand.
CCCAGAATACTTAACTAGAAAAGCCAATAAAGTAGACTTATAACTGTGATAAATGTTAAGTTCTTGTAAACAGATTGATACCGTTAACAGGCTTAGTCATGTTCTCTTATGTCACATTTTCTCCATCTGGGGATTCAAAAAATACTGGTTCCATCTCTGCCATGAAATTGGAATATGGGGGGGCACTCTTGGAAGCTCTTCTAGCACCCCAGGTGTCATGCAGGTGTTTAACATGCAGCCGATGTTTCCAACGATTGCTAACTCCTCAACTTAAAATAACAAGTCTCAGACAAACTACTGACGGAATTTGTCAGTTGTGTGCTTGAGCTCGGCTACTCAGTCATGTCAGATTCTTGGTGACCCCATGAGCTGGAGCCTGCCAGGCTCTTCTGACCGTGGGATTTTCTAGGCAAGAATGCTGGAATGGGTTGCCATTTCCTCCTCCAGAGGGTCTTCCTGACCCAGGGGTTGAGTCCACATCTCCTGCATTGGCAGGCAGACCGTCTGCCACTGCACCCACTTGGAAGCGCATTTTATCAATTACCTAACTACAGGTTTTAATTTTATATTTTAAATTGGAATCCATTTAATCAATTCCTGAAAAACCATGCTTTTCTCTTGTATACTCAACAGAAATTCTTTTCAGTGAGATACTTTTAAATACCAAGTATACCCTGATTATTAATAAACTTACAACAAGAACATTAATACAGTAATCGAGTTGCTCTTCTACCTCTATTTTCTTTGCTAAAAAATGATTGTCTGCATTAAATTCCATGAAAAGTGAAAGTGAAAGTCGCATCAGATTCTTTGCGATCCGTGGACTCTACAGTCCATAGAATTCTTCAGGCCAGAGTACTGGAGTGGGTAGCCGTTCCCTTCTCCAGGGGATCTTCCCAACTCAGAGATCGAGCCCAAGTCTCCCACATTGCAGGTGGGATTCTTTACCAGCTGAGCCACCAGGGAAGCCCAAGAATACTGGAGTGGGTAGCCTATCCCTTCTCCAGCAGATCTTCCCCACCCAGGAATCAAACCAGGGTCTCCTGCATTGCACGTGGATTCTTTACCAACAGAGCTATCAGGGAAGCCCAGTCAAATTCCTTATGTATATCTTAAAAAAAAAGAGATGCCTTCGTTTCTCTTCACTTGTTACCGTGCTCGGCCTTCATTGCTGTGCGCAGGCTCTCTCTCCTTGTGGGGGGCGGGCCTCTCTTTGCTGAGGAGCCCAGGCTCTAGAGCGCTGGCCTGGTAGTTGAGGCACGTGGGCTTAACTGCTCCCATAGCATATGGCATCTTCCCGAACCTGGGGTCAAACCTGTGTCCCCTGCATTGACAGGTGGATTCTTAACCGCTGGACCACTGGGAAGTCCTGTATTTTCAATTTTAAACTCTCCTGGGGTGCGACAGGAGACATAGCCAGTAAGAAAAGTGTTTTATCCACTTTTCTGAGTTATGCTTTGCTTTCCGGTCAAGTCGGGGTTTCAGCACACTGAGGGTGTTTGTAGACCAGCAGATTTCCAACTGGGACATGAATTTGGGGGCTGTGTCCACCCAGAGTGACTACCTTCAGCAGAGGCTGCCAGTGGCATGCAGGGGAAGAGAAGGTTGATGAACAGTAGAACCTCAGTTCTCCAGGCTTTTATTTCTTGGGGGTATCTGCTAGGGGGGTGCTGGACTCACTGGTTAGAATACAAATTTCTCCAGATCTGCTGAGTCAGAATTCCTGAGGATCCTATTCAGGAGGCTTCATTTTAAATAACTCCTTACCAGGAGTAAAGGAAAAATTTGAGGAGTTGTTTTCAGAGGGTTGATTTGATGTTGCCCAAGGTGGGCTGAACTAAGGAGGCTGGTTCAGGGGCTCAGAGGTGGCTCAGTGGTAAAGAACCCGCTTGCCAATGCAGGAGACATGGGTTTGATTCCTGGTCTGGGAAGATCCCTTGGAGAAGAGAATGGCTACCCACCTGGTGTTCTTGTCTGGGAAATTCCATGGACAGAATCCCATGGGCTACAGTCCATGGGATCTGTGAGTCAGACACGACTTAGCGACTAAATAACAACTACAAACCAGATGTTATTGAAATAAAAATGTGAGAAAAAGGAACTAAAGGGCAAGGGGAGACTGGTCTTGGTGTGAAAGGGTGAGACGTGACTTGGGCAGCGGTGGCAGAGAGTCCCGTGGTATTGGGAGCCCAGGCTTTGGGGTGGTGGGGGGAGGGTGGAGAAGGGAAAGGCAGAGATGTTTTGGAATTGGGGCGTGTGGTTCAAGAACCTCCTTCAGGTGATTTTTTACCTCTCCTGTTTGGAGCTCTGTCCTTTCAGGAGGCCAGGATGAGAGAGCTGCGTGGTTGCTGTAAGACCCCGGGGGCATCTGAGGGAGACTCAGCATCTCGGGGGTCCCTTCAGGGGAGACATTTGGGTCTCCTAGGCACTGCTGTTGGAGCTGGGTCCCGAGCAGGCAGTCTGCAGGGCTCCCGTGTGGGGTGGGTCTGATGCCACCGACTCCAGACGGCGGGCATGTGCGACGCTGGCATGTTGCGGCGCTCCTAGTGGGCGCGCCACAGAGCCGCCCTCTGGCCAAGGTTTGCTGTTTACCCGGGGCCTGGCGGTGCCGTAATCGGAAGAAATGACAGGTGAGCCCGAGGGCAGCCTGTGGAGAGCGCAAGCCTGGATCATTACCGGCTGCCTCCCAGCCCCCGCGGCCGAGCTGTTGGCTTATTTTAGCCTTGTGCCAAAGCCAGCTCTGGACCCGAGCTGCTCATGATAAAAGGAACCAAGAATATCAGTGGAGCAGCCTCAGGGTGGGGCGCTGGGGAAGGGAGCGCCGGCCCCATGTCAGCCCGACAGCGTTGCAGGTGCCTGGGGTGTGCCCGCCGGCCCACCCACAGCACTCAGGCTGATGAGAAGCCATCAGGGTCTCTCCCAGTCGCAGCTTTGAGCAAATTAGGAAGTGAGGGTTTCTGAATGTGTGTCCCCACCTGTGAAATGGACGCCCTGGTGTCTGCTCAAGGGGTCTGTGAGGTTAGACAAGAGAATCTCTCGCACTACAGAGTCAAATCAGACTCTCTTTTCTCCCCTCCTCCTCCCTGCATCTCAGCTCAGTGGCCATCCTTTCTTAGAGCCCGCCGGGTGTGGGTTAAGTGGGCCTGGGGGCTCTGCTGGGGACAGAGCCCTGCGGGGAGGGGAGGGTGGCAGACTCGCCTTGGGAGCCTCGTGTCTCTCTTCTTGTCCTCATGGTTGTCCCCATATTCAAGCTTACGGAGAAGAGGGTGGGTGAGCCAGTGAGCAGGTGGCACGAGGCCTTGGCAGGGATGGGCAGGCCCCTCGCTCGTCCCAGCAGCCGCTCTGCGTTCGAGCAGGTGCAGCTGCCGGACGGACAGACAGCGTGCTCTGCCCTGGTGGAGCTGCGTTCTAGCGAGGACGCAGCCCATTTAACAGTAAATCAGCGTGTGAGACGAGCTCTGGAAAACAGAGCAGGTGGCGAGAGGGACAGACGTGTCTGCTGCTGAGACTTTGGCTGCAGTTTTGAATCAGCTTTGGGGGGAGGAGTGAGCCCCCCGGGTGACGATGGCAACAGCAGTCACAGCCTCCACTCTCCACGGTGGTAAATTCACAGCAGCGGCGGGGTTCCTACTTTCTAGGTGAGGACAGACTCCGGGAGATGAAAAGGACTTTCCGGAGGTCACCCAGCTGATAAGTGGTAGAGCTGGACCTCAAGCCCAGGCCTGTGTGACCCCAGAAAGTGGTCTCCCCCGAGCCTTGCCCTCTGCCTGGTGGCCACGAGGAGCCACTCTGTCACCTGGCACAGGTCCAGGGAGCCAGCAGATGCTGTTGCCACCGCAGACCTGGTCTCCGGGAGTGGGCGGGCAGTGCCGCCTGTGTTCCCAGCGAGGGAGCGGGGCCGGATGGTCCTGTGTTCCCGGACAGGGCTGCGCTCACGTGGTGCAGAGCGTCCTCGGAGGACGGGGATGAATCACGGCTGCGGAGAGGGCCCGCTTACTCAGCACCCTATGCTGGCATCTGGGCGCCAGGGAGATGTCCGGCCGTCCCCACCCCCGCCCCTACCCTGACCTCCCGCTCAGGACTGCCAAGTGCGGTGGTGCAGGCTGTGCCCTGTGCAAGGACGCCTGGCACGTTCCACCTGCCGAGCTGTGTGTCTGTCCAGAGGGCTCTGCAGCCGCAGCCCCTCCTAATGTGCGCCGGGGCACTGGAGGTTCACACCTGGGCGGTGCCCGGCCAAGGTCACCTTGCTGGGGGCCAGCTCCTGCCCAGGGTCAGGGCCTCTGCCTCCTGGGGTCAGGCCTGTGAAGGTGGCAGGAAGTGCTGGCACCCCGTAAAGCCGCTCTCTCCCCCAACCGCATTCCTGGGCACGGGGGCGGAGGGGGGGAGGCCCGGGGGGGCCCCCCCACAGAGCTGCCGAGCGGCCGGGCGGGGGTCTTAGGCTGCTGTTGGGGCTGTGAACTAGCCTTGTGCCGCCTTGTGCTGGGTGCTGCGGACGGCTCACTTCCCTTCTCCTGGCCTCACTTTCCTCATCTGTATTATGGAGCAGCTGATCACAGAGGTCACTTGGGCACTGATGCCCTGGCTTTTTGGAGGCCAGCAATAATGATGGTGATGACGGCCAATGTTTCTTGAGGGCCTGCTGTGGGCCAGGCTCTCTGTTACGTGTCTGTGTGTCTGTGTGCTTTTAGAGATCTCCTGGCCTAGCTGCCTACCTCGTGCTTTCCATGTGGGGAGACTGAGGTCTGGAGAGGGCACGTGACAGAGCCAGGACAGAGCCTGGCCGAGCCAGGATAGGATGCACAGCCCGTTGACCTGTCCTGGACAGCTGAGCACTTCCCCTGCCCCATGAGGGGCAGCTCGGGTGGGCAGCGGGGAGGAGGCATGGGGGCTGTGGCTGCTGCGGCAGCCCTCAGCTGAGACTGGTATGGCCCCCGTGGTTTGTGCATGTGAGAGACGGGGGAAGACAAACACACGTGTACACAGAGACACGCAGCCCAGCCCCAAGGGCTCGTCATTTGAATCGGTGTCACCGGGTAGGTTGGGGGAGGGGTGTGTACTCTTCACTTCCTGGTGGGTTGGTGGGTGGCTTTCCCAGCAGACCTGAGCCCCAGGCGTGATGAGACCTGCTATCCTTCCTGGAGGTGTGATCTGGAGCACCCCAGAGCTCCTCTCTGAGCTTCAGTTTCCCCCTTCGTAAATGGGATCATGATACATACCTCTTGGGACTTGAAAGGGCCATGTGGTCCTGGGGTTGTTGTGAGTAAACAGCAGAGGAAAGCTGTCGTCAGTGTGATCTGTTGGGAGGAGACTCTTGTAGCCCTGGGGAGTGTGGGCCCCAGAGCCATCTCCGCTGTGTTCTCAGCCGGCCTGGCCGCTCTCCAGCAGCATGAGCTTGGCGCAGTCATTTCCCGGCTGGGAGTCTCAGAGCCCTCACCTGAAACCTCAGAGGTTGTCCTGAGGATTCAGTGAGAGGACGCCTTCTAGAGCTTTGAGCCTGGTGCTGGTCTGTGGTAGGTGCTCAGTGGAACCACATACTACCTGACATTTATCGTGCTCTTGTGCAATGCCAGACATCGTTAGTGTCATTTACATTGCTAAGTCGCTCCCAACTCTTTGGCAACCCCATGGACTACAGCCCACCAGGCTCTTTTGTCCATGGGGTTCTCCAGGCAAGAATAATGGAGTGGATAGCCATATCGTTCTCCAGGGTATCTTCCTAACCTACGGGTCGAGCCCCCGTCTCCTGCATTGGCAAGCGTGTTCCTTACCACTGAGCCCACCGGGGAAGCCCTGTATTGCTCTTTCTCTTTTACTAATAATTCATATGGATAAGCAAACTTCTGTGTGCTGCTCTCCAAGCATTTAGCCGGCCAGTCAGACCCACTGCCCTGTATTCCTAGCTGGAACGTAGAGGCCTGGAGGGGTCTGGGGTCACGCAGCGGGCTTCCCGGTGCCTCGGGGGGGTTTGCTTCAGCGTCTGCCCAGAGCCCCTGTTTCATCACAGCCTCCCAAGGGACGTCCCTCCCCTGGCGCTTCCCCCTGCCCGTTCCTCTCCTCTGAGCTGCTTCAGGCCTCGTGAACGGCTTGGTTAAGCACTCGGCCGTTAAACGTTCATCTCTTACAATTTCAATCCAATTCTTATAAGTTTATTGGCAAGACAGGGTGTATTAGAGCTGCCAAATTTAATATATCAAGTCCGTGTGTCTGGGATGTGGTTTCTCAGCAGTGATAGGAGAGGAGAGGTTGTATGCGTTTTCATTTTGAGCGACTGTCTCTTCCCGGTCCCATTACTGCCCTTGACTTAATGGCTGCTGTCTGTCGCGGGAGCGCCTTCTCCAGGGGGCTCGTTTGTCTCTGTGTCCCTCCCCACTATCAGGAGGGATCCATCCCAAGATGTATCTGGCCCGTCTGGTTGCCCTGTGGATCGGCTCTCAGCTTTAACTGCATTCTCCGGGCCCTGGGGGGCCGGGGTTTCTGCTGCTGGCCTGGGCTGTTACCTGGTGACCTTGGGGAAGTCACTTTCCCTCTCGTCCTTGGGGCCTCAGGCACCCGCTCTGGGAAAGGAGGGGTCAGACTGTAGGACCTGAAAGGTGTGGGATGATTCTGGGCTCAGACCTTTGCCCATCCCACTGAGGGCCCTGAGTAGACCCATTTGTCCTCTCATCTTGTGACACCAAACAGGGACCCAGGGGCTGGCCGTGAGTCACAGAGTTGCCACCTGCCTCTGGCTGCAGTGGTCACCGCCGGTGAGGGGGCCTGCGGGTCTTCAGACCCTGAACCGTCCTGTTTTCCTCCGCGATCACCGCCTGAGCGTTAAGTGCCTGCGTGTCCGCCCGAGGCCTCTGGCTTCTCTGAGCCTTGAGCTGGCCGTGGAAGAGCAGACACCAGCGGCGGGACTGTCGGGCACCGGCGGTTGCCTCCCGCGTACCAGCTGTGTGGCTTTGGGCGAGTCACTTCCTCTCTCTGAACCTCAGTTGTTCCCATAAGGAAAATGGGAATTAATGCATGTATTCAACACACATTTGGTTGCCTTCTCTGTACTGTGCACCACTTTGGGGGCTACAGCAACACACAGCAAAACTATCCCAGCCCGCAGGCGCACATTCCTGTTGAAGAGACGACATAATAAACGGAACAAACAATGTTACTTCAGAGGTGGCAGAGTGGAGCGGGGAATGGGGAAAGCCAAGCAGAGGGCTCTGCCGAGATGTGTATAAGAGACAGCCTAGCTGGAACGTAGAGGCCTGGAGGGGTCTGGGGTCACGCAGCGGGCTTCCCGGTGCCTCGGGGGGGTTTGCTTCAGCGTCTGCCCAGAGCCCCTGTTTCATCACAGCCTCCCAAGGGACGTCCCTCCCCTGGCGCTTCCCCCTGCCCGTTCCTCTCCTCTGAGCTGCTTCAGGCCTCGTGAACGGCTTGGTTAAGCACTCGGCCGTTAAACGTTCATCTCTTACAATTTCAATCCAATTCTTATAAGTTTATTGGCAAGACAGGGTGTATTAGAGCTGCCAAATTTAATATATCAAGTCCGTGTGTCTGGGATGTGGTTTCTCAGCAGTGATAGGAGAGGAGAGGTTGTATGCGTTTTCATTTTGAGCGACTGTCTCTTCCCGGTCCCATTACTGCCCTTGACTTAATGGCTGCTGTCTGTCGCGGGAGCGCCTTCTCCAGGGGGCTCGTTTGTCTCTGTGTCCCTCCCCACTATCAGGAGGGATCCATCCCAAGATGTATCTGGCCCGTCTGGTTGCCCTGTGGATCGGCTCTCAGCTTTAACTGCATTCTCCGGGCCCTGGGGGGCCGGGGTTTCTGCTGCTGGCCTGGGCTGTTACCTGGTGACCTTGGGGAAGTCACTTTCCCTCTCGTCCTTGGGGCCTCAGGCACCCGCTCTGGGAAAGGAGGGGTCAGACTGTAGGACCTGAAAGGTGTGGGATGATTCTGGGCTCAGACCTTTGCCCATCCCACTGAGGGCCCTGAGTAGACCCATTTGTCCTCTCATCTTGTGACACCAAACAGGGACCCAGGGGCTGGCCGTGAGTCACAGAGTTGCCACCTGCCTCTGGCTGCAGTGGTCACCGCCGGTGAGGGGGCCTGCGGGTCTTCAGACCCTGAACCGTCCTGTTTTCCTCCGCGATCACCGCCTGAGCGTTAAGTGCCTGCGTGTCCGCCCGAGGCCTCTGGCTTCTCTGAGCCTTGAGCTGGCCGTGGAAGAGCAGACACCAGCGGCGGGACTGTCGGGCACCGGCGGTTGCCTCCCGCGTACCAGCTGTGTGGCTTTGGGCGAGTCACTTCCTCTCTCTGAACCTCAGTTGTTCCCATAAGGAAAATGGGAATTAATGCATGTATTCAACACACATTTGGTTGCCTTCTCTGTACTGTGCACCACTTTGGGGGCTACAGCAACACACAGCAAAACTATCCCAGCCCGCAGGCGCACATTCCTGTTGAAGAGACGACATAATAAACGGAACAAACAATGTTACTTCAGAGGTGGCAGAGTGGAGCGGGGAATGGGGAAAGCCAAGCAGAGGGCTCTGCCGTTGTCAGGGAAGTAGTCACGGGAGATTACTGAGAAGGCAGTGTTTGCGCAAAGATGGAGGAGCACAGCTCTGAGAGGGGAGATGAGAGGTGTGGGGGCCATGCGGGGGGCTGGCCAGTAGGGGGCAGGCAGCCGTTCTCCAGCCTGGCTGCAGATGAGAACCCCCAGGGAGCGTTGAAACACGCTGATGCCCATGGGGTTCCTCCCAGGCTGTCTGGGAGCCTTCCTCCCCCAGCACAGGCCAGGCCCTGGGCGCGCCCCTCTGCATTCCAGGTGGGCTGGTGGCGTACCCTCCACGCTCTGACCCAGCGCCCTGACCTTGCAGGCAGTGGTAGCTCCCAGCGCAGGTCACCATGGGGAAGCGTTACTTCTGCGACTACTGCGACCGGTCCTTCCAGGACAACCTCCACAACCGCAAGAAGCACCTGAACGGGCTGCAGCACCTCAAGGCCAAGAAGCTCTGGTACGATATGTTTCGAGGTGAGTAGGGCGGGCCAGCGGGGGAACCCTGGTCTCCGATCGCGCTGATCATCCATGGAGAAGCACCATGGGCCAGTGACCATCCTGGCCTGGGCTCTCCAAAGAGCAAAAGAGAGAGGCCCCGGGCCGCTGGCCCCTGGGGCAGACGGGCCCTTGGAGGGCCAGGTGGCAGGCGCGCTTCTCTCCCCGCAGTCCTGACGGGAGGCTCCATTCTCAGACCCCCTGCTAGGCTCTGGGGGACACCGGGGACGGGGAGAGGGCCTCTGAGGAGCTGGTGCTGCAGCCCACAGCTCAGGAAAAGGCCTGTGCTCCATCCTGAGCAGGTGTCGCTGTCGCAGGAGAGAGGGTGAGGGGGAGGGGCTGAAGCTGGCCACGGGGCTGGGGAGCACTTGGCGCGCGCGTGACTGCCCGAGAGGCTCTGAAGACTGAAAGGTGGATAGAGCAGGGCCCTTCTGCCCCGTGACCTCACGCATGTTAGGGCAGCGCGGTCAGGGGGGAACCCCTGTTGGCCTTTCCCTCCAAGCCCCAGTGCGCTGGCCACGGCCAGTACTGGCCCCTCCGCTGCCAGGCCTTTCCTGCTGTCCTGCCCTCCCCAGGGAGCCTCCGGGATGCCCTCTCCAACCCCTGGGCCAGGGCAGGTCATCTGGCCACGTGCTGGCTGTTTACTTCGCTCATAGCCGCGTGGATTAGCATGACTGTCAGAGTGGAAGGAAGGACCAGGTCTGACTTGTCCTCCGCTAAATCCTCATCCTGGCACAGCGCCCGGCGCCCAGGACGTGCTCGGGAAATGTTTGCTGGGCAAATGTCTCAATGAATGAGCAAACAGACCCAGGGCAGCGGGGCAGCTGTTCATCTGGAGAGCTGAAGCGAGAAGGACCAATGGGGTCAGACCTTGAGAAGCCTTGAATGCCGGGCAGAGGGCCGGGGCCTGGGCTGGGGGTTCTCAACCCTGGGTGCACTTCAGCATCACCGAGGAGCATTTTAACAGTCCTCAAGCCCTCCCCTCAGATGAAATAAAACAGAAGCTGGCAAAGACAGGCTTGGGCTCAGTAGACTTGAAAAGCTGTCTGGAGCTTCTGCCGTGTGGCTAGAGTTGGAGCCAGCAGCCAGATGCTGGGCAGCCTGGAGCCCTTCCCCCTAGGGTTGTCTTGACAACCTTGTCAAGACACAGACTCAGCCCCTCTTCCAGTTTCGCTGTCCTGCCTGGGAGATGGCTGGCAGGGGAGGCTCTGAGCAGTGTCCAGATGCCTTCCACAGGCCCACCTCCCCAGGGGAGGCCTCTGGCACCAGCGGGGTGGGCTGAGTGACAGGCCTGGCACCGACAGATGGACCCTGCCCAGCGCTGCCAGCTGTGCCCCCGCTCCGGCAGGCAGGCCGGGGGTGGGTCCTCTGATGACTGGCTGCAGACCTCAGCAGCCAGCCCCGCCCCCGGCCGCCAGCGGGCCCACCCGAGGAGGTGAGAGCCCCCGCCAGTCACCCACTCACTGCTGGCGTTCGGTTGCTCAGTCGCGTCCGACTCTTCGCGACCCTATGGACTGTAGCCCTCCAGGCTCCTCTGTCCATGGAATTTCCCAGGCCAGAATACTAGAGTGGATTGCCATTTCCTCCTCCAGGGGATCTTCCTGACCCGGGAGTTGAACCCGCACCTTCTGTGTCTTCTCCATTGCAGGCAGGTTCTTTACCTGCTGAGCCATCAGGGAAGCCCAGCACCAGGGAGTCAGCAGCCACATGGGGAAGGGCAGGGGCTTGAGACTCACAGCTAGGGTTCAAACTTGGCATTGCTGGTTCCTGTCTGTGTGCCCCTTTTCCTTGCATGAACCCCAGGATTCCCGTCTGCAAAGTGGGCCTGTTTGCATATATGATGGGTTTATGAGGAGGTCACGGAGTAAGAACTGCTCTTATTGTTTGAGCTTCCACTTCTGGCTGCACATTAGCATCACCGGGGACCCTGGTGCTGAGGCTGCTCCCAGCTCCACTTTCTCGGCAAAATTCTAATGTGTGGCGTCTTCTGCCAAGTGCTGTCCATCCATTAACTTATTAAATGTTCACAGCAGCCCTACCAGGTGAGCGTTTTCCTCCCATTTGACATGTGGGGAACCTGAGGCTTGGAGAGATTAGGCAGCTTGCTTGGGATCCTGTGAACCTACGCTCCAAAGCCCCTGGTCTTTCCTTTACCCCAGCGGCCTCTGGAAAAGGTGGTGGGTGGACGGGGAAAGTGCACAGCCCAGGCCTGGCTGCGCCCTCCTCCAGGGCGACCTGAGGGCTCTGAGTCAGGGCACCATCCTCGTGTGCCGCACTCACTCACAGATTTTGACCAATTGATTCCTTGCCCACCAAGGAGCACAAAAGGTTTAAACTTCAAACAAAATTTAAATTCAAACATATAAGATTCAATATGGGATTCCCTGATGGCTCGATGGTAAAGCATCTGCAGTGCAGGAGACCCAGGTTTGATCCCTGGGTTGGGGAGATCCCCTGGAGAAGAGAATGGTAGAATCTCAATGGAAGTTGCAATGGGAGTACAAAGAAGTCTTCTTCCGATTGAACCTGGGTTTCCTGCACTGCGGGTGAATTCTTTACCGTCCGAGCCACCAGGGAAGCCTGGGAGACACAGGAGATGCGGGTCTGACCCCTGGGTGGGGAAGAGCCTCTGGAGAAGGGAGTGGCACCCACTCCAGTACTCTTGCCTGGAAAAGCCCATGGACAGAGGAGCCCGGCAGGCTACAGTCCATAGGGTCACAAAAGAGTCAGACATAGCTTAACGACTAAACCATCTGATACCAGGACTTAAAAACACTCCCCAGGTGATCCGCCATGCACAGTTGAGAGTCCTGACCTCACACCTGTCCTGGCTTTGGCTGGGTGGGGCTGAGGTCTCCTGAGGCTCGGTTCCCTCTCCCCGCGTCCCTGCCCATGGTCGTCCCCTTTTACCCTCCTCTCTGGGTGAGGCGCTCTCCCCTTCCCTGGTGTCAGTGGTGGGAAGTGCCCGTCCGCAGCCAAAGTCTGAGCCCAGCTCCTGTCTCCCTGCAGACGCAGCTGCCATCTTGCTGGATGAGCAGAACAAGAGGCCCTGCCGGAAGTTTCTCCTGACAGGTGAGGTGCCCTGCTCGGTCCAGGTCCCTCCCTTCCCCCCGCCTGCCTGGGACCCATCTGGCCTGCCTGGACCTCTGCACAGCACGCCCCCCGCCCTCACCCCACCCCAGCCACCACCCTGAGCCCGCTTCGTGGTCTCAGTCACTGGGGGCCCTTGCCGGGGGCTTGTGCCTTATGACAGTCAGGGCTTGGTCCTCAGCTCTTCAAACCTCAGCGTGTGATTTTATCAGGTCACCCAGGACAAGCAAGCGCTGGATGAGTGAGAGCCTGCAAATCAATCCATGAGACACCGATGGGTGTAATAGACTGGCTGATTAAGTTAGCCTGGGAGCCCGACCTTCACCGCGCCCTCCCTCCCGGCAGGCATGGCTGGAGACGCTAACAGGTTGACAACAGTGAGAAGCCAGAGTTCGAATAAAGGGTGCTGGTGTCGCTGTCACTGCCCGTACCCAGCTAGTAAAGACGCACATAGTTCCATGAGCCAGAAACCTCAGCAGGCGGAGGAGCCAAAGGCAGGTGAAAACAAGGGCAGGAAGAACAGGCAAGGCCGGAGAGCGGTGTCTCCCCCAGGCTTGTCCCGAGGGCCTGCGTGCTCACTAAGGGTCTGGCCCTGAGGTTCCTCGCAGCCAAAGCAAAGAGGAGCACCGTGGTGGCTGGCAAGGTGTAAGAGGGGGCTTGGCGCCCGGGACAGGTGCTGCTGCTGGCCTCGGAAAGCGGGGTGAACGGCTCTGCTCCCCTCAGGACACGGCGCTGCCCCCAGGGTCTCCTGAACACGGTGTGGTCCGCGAGGCTGCCTTAGGGCACCTGTGTCTCCTGTGTTTTTTTTCTAATTTTTGTTGGAGTCCAGTTGATTTACAGTGTTGTGTTAGTTTCAGGTGTACGGCAAAGTGATTCAGTTACACGCATATTTATATCCACTGCTTGTTTGTGTTAGATTCTTTTCTCATATAGGCCATTACAGAGTATTGAGTAGAATTCCCCGTGCTATACAGCAGATTCTTATCGGTTATCTATTTTATATACAGGAGGGTGTGTGTCAGTCTCAGTTTATCCCTCCCCCAGCCCCAGTCTCTTGTTATCTTGAGATACTTTTTAGTCTCCACAGTTGAGATTCGGAAAGCCACCCTGGACTTTGGTGCCTCCTTGACAGAGCTGCTGTGAAAGCCTTTCTGGGGAAGCAGTCCCCACCCCAACCGTGAGCCCTGGGCAGTGCCGCCAGCAGGGCGGGCACAAGGAAGCAGGACCCTCACAGGGTCCTCCCATAGTCTGATGGGACTGGGGTAGGGAGAGTTGACAGGGGACAAGCCTGCAGAGGCTTAATGGAACCCAGTCACTAGAGGGGCTTCCCTGGGGCTTCCCTCATAGCTCAGTTGGTAATGAATCCACCTGCAATGCTAGAGACTTGGGTTCGATCGCTGGGTTGGGAAGTTCCGCTGGAGAAGGGAAAGACTACCCACTCCAATATTCTGGCCTGGAGAATTCCATGGACCGTACAGTCTGTGGGATCGCAAAGAATCGGACGCGACTGAGCGACTGTCACTCACTCATGGAAGCTACAGTGGGCTTTGGTCTCCGGCCAGGGAAGGGCTGCGAGCAGGGCCTGGGGGAGCAGACAGGCGGTGCTGGCAGCCGCTGTGGCCAGGCCAGAGAGAGTGCAGCTTCCTCAGGGCCGGGCGGCCCCTCCTCAGCCCCTGGCGCCAGCTGGCCCCTGCCCAGGTTGCCCCTCAGCCCGCGGGGAGGCCGGTCCAGCCGTGGCTCACTCTGTCCTCCCGTTGCAGGCCAGTGCGACTTTGGCTCCAACTGCCGCTTCTCCCACATGTCAGAGCGCGACCTGCAGGAGTGAGCGCCCAGGTGGAGGGTGCGTCTCCCGGGGCCCTGGGCTGGGCGCAGGGGTGCGGGGGGGCTGCTGCCGTGCACCTCCCCCCACCCCCTCCTTTGTGACCGCCATGTCTGGTAGCCCGTGGCATCAGGAGCCGCCCTCAGTCCACCCCGGGCACAAATGGGCAAGGAGCCAGGGTTCTTACCGCTCCAATTAGAGACAAGGGAATTCCCTCTTAGGTGGTCCTTGTCTTTCTTCTGCCTCCCCTCACTGAACCCATGGAGAAAGAGTCTCACGTGAGCCCTCGGCGAGCACAGTGCCTCCGTCCACGTGGCCAGCGAGCGTCTGGGGTGGCCTGGCCTTTGCCCTCATCCCCCGATGGGCCTCGCTCCCCTCTGACCAGTCAGACCCTGTGGGCAGTGCCTGCCCTTGGGGGCTGGTGGCAGTGCGGCCACAGCCCTGGCACAGACAGAGGTCTCTGGGCGCTTTTCCAGGGCAGAAGTGAGGCCCGTGGGCCGGACTGGTGCGTCCTGGCAGCAGCTGTATCTGCAGCCCGTCCTCACCCCCATCTCTCAGAACCGGAGGCCCGTGGAGCGGGGCGCGCACAGGCTCTGCCCTGTTCTGCAGCCTACGCGGTCTCCCCGACCCCGGGAGGGTTTGGACCCTCCTGAAGACCAGGCTCTCAACACGCATTATCCCATGTCCGCCTCCAGAAAGCTGAGGGGCAGCCGGAGTTTGCTCTCTGTTTGATGAGTAAGCAGGGGGAGGCAGGTGGCTGCAGGTGGAGACAGGCCAGAGGCTCTGCTCCTGGCCTCCCAGCCTGTGCCCCCCAACCCAGAAGGTTCCACCTGCTGTGTGAGAGTGTGGGGGTGAGTATGTCCCTCACTTGGGCCTGTCTGTCTGTCTCCCCCAGAGGAGAGGCGGGCCAGGGAGTGGCCGCTGGACGTTGCCGAGCTTCCTGAGGTCCGCCTGGAGGACTGGCTAGAGAAGCGAGCCAAGCGGCTGAGCTCCGCCCCAAGCAGCAGGTACAGGCCCTGGGTTCCCCGCTCCATGCCCTCCAGGAGCAGGACCCCAGCCAGCTCGCCCTTGTCACCACCAACTGCCCAGGGACCAGACACGGATACCCACATAGGACTTCCCAAGGGGGCCACGTCGGGGCGCTTGGTCCCCAGGCCCTGGCCAGAGGCTAATGGGCACTCGCTTGTAGGCTTCCATGCCCAGCTTTGTGCCCTGCCTTGGTGGCTCCCCCCTTATAGCAGTCTGCACTCACTGAAGGCGGGCAGGTGGCCAAGCCAGCTTGAGTTCACAGCACCAAGTGTCCCTTGCCAGAGGGAGGGGCCTGACCGTGGTCACTGTCCCCTCTAGACGCTGCCAGAGGGCCATGGTTGCCCTGACCCTGCAGAAGGGGAAGGGAGGCTCGTGGGAGGTGTGACTTGTCGGGGGGCACACAGCTCTGAGCGGGCAAAGCCGGGATAGCACAGGGGGGTGACAGACTCCTCACCGTTGACCTTGAGGAGGGGGCTAGGGTGGGGCTGGCCCAGCTGCTGCCTGCGCCCAGCACTCAGGAAGCCCAGGACTAGATGGGGTGCCCTTCACCCCTTATATGGAACCCAGATTCTGCCCTTCAAGGTCATGGCCAAGGCCAGAGCCAGGGCTCCTGGGGCCTTCCACCAGATATTGAGAGAGAAGGGAGGAAGAAGGCTAAGGGGTGTGCTCGGGAGCTGCCTGACGTGGTGAGGTCGCCCCACGCCTGGCTGCACTGGGGCTGCAGAACCGGTGATGTCTGCGGGGGGCCCTTGTGGCCTGGCCGGCACAGTCTTATGGGGTGAGGCTCCCCTTGAGGCTCCAACAGGGGGTGAGGGCCAAGCCTCCTGCCTTCTCCATGCCCCAGTGAGGAGAGCTTGTTAAGCTGTTTTAAAATTAATCCTGTTTTTTAAATCTGTGCCCCGACCTTGAAAACACACAGTGCAGCCGTGACTCTCATGTTGGAGCGTGACGGTCCCTCCTCTGGTCCTGTCGGGAGCGGTTATGACCGTGGCGGCCCACCCTCCACACAACTGCCCCAACCAGCTTCTAGAACACTCCCCAACCCGGCCTCTGCTGAAACCCTCCGGGCCTCCTCCCCGTCAGGGGAGCCTGAACTCCGCCACCCACCTCGAAGGGCCCTGGCTAACTTCTCTGCCGCCTCTGTGGCCCTTGGGGGTCGCCTTCTCACCTCCCCCATCCGGCCTCCACATCAGTCCTGTCAGGACGCTTGGCGGCTTCTTAGATGTGGTGGGCGTTCCTGATTTTGGGGCGCCTTGTGCTATTTCCTCAGCCTGGAGCTGCCCCTCACCCCCGCCACGTCTGCCTGGCATAGTCAGACTCGTCCTTCAAGCATTAGCTGAGCCATCACCCCTCCCCTGGCCCGCCCCGCCCTGGGCCTCCCCATCATGGCTGAGGAGAGCATTTGGGGAGAGGGGCCCGAACCGGGAGACCATTCCTGGGTGTTCGTGCCACAGGCCCCTGGTGGGGATGGGTCTGGTGGCCCCTCTACCTCTTGGAGCGTGTCTGTTTCCTCCCTCTCGGGACACAAGGGCCCAGACAGCTGCCTGGCCCACCTGGGGCCACCCAGCCCCAAGGGCTCCGACCTCCCCAGGCCGAGGAAGCTGAGCCTGGCCAGCCCTCCTGGGGAAGGGGAGATGCAGGCTGGAGGGGGGCTGCTTGCGTGTCCACTGCCCCCCACCCTGGCAGACTGACCCTGAGGGGCCTGCCAGACCGGGCAGTGCTGGGATGTGGGGGCCGGCCTCAGACCAGCAGGCTAATCCCCAGCCAGGCCAGGGCTCAACGTGCTTTCCATTGTTGGCGCTGCAGATGTGACTTGATCCATCTTAATCTCCCCTCTGCGCCCCTCTCCGAGCCGGGCGCTCCTGTTCAGCCCAGGCACCTCACTAAGACTCTCTTTCTAACTGGGCCGAGGGCGGGGGACAGCAAGAGAGAAGAGAGAGCTGCCCCTGTCCCCGTGACGGGCAGACCGGGCGCCCATGTACCCCGTCCGCTCTGTGCGGGTTGGAGGGGTGCGCCCGGACGGCCCAGGGCCTGCGAGCCTGGGGAATGTGCCGATCTCCTGGCGGGAGCCCTTGGCTGCCCGGGCGTGTGCCGGGTCCAGAGGCAGGATGGGGCTCCCCGTTGGGTCACGCCCTCTCTGTGGAGCAGCAGGGCTTGGCCGGCAGCCGGGTGTCCCTTCCGGCAGCCGTGGGGCCTCCCCCTTCACTCCCACCCTTCTCTGCGGCTGCTGGAATTTATGAACTCTCTCCGACGCCATAAATCATGGTGGGAGCCACTGTCTGTGCTTTCCAGCAGGCAGCAGACAGCTGAGCAGGGACTCCTCTGTCCTCACGCCACGGGAGGCCTCAGGCCACCTGAAGCCCTCACTCCGAGTCTGATGGCGGGTCAGGCCAGAGAGAGGCCCGAGCCTCCAGGTCTCTCCTCCTGCAGACGGTTGGCCACAGGGGCCCCGGGCCTGCCGACAGCTGAGAGGCTGAGGGGAGGGCTGGGCAGGGGGCTGAAGCACAGGCAGCAGCCTGCGTGGGGGTCAAGTCCTGAAGGAGCGAGCGGTTGTGGGACCGCAGTGGATGAGGCAGGCTCCCTGAGGAGAGGGCTGCCCCAGGCTGGGCACAACGGGTGTGGGTGCTTCAAAGAGGCCCCCTTCCCCAGGAGGTGGCTCCCGGGATGGTGGACTTTAAAGGGGAGGAGAGTGAATAGCGTGAGAAATGAGGCTTAAAAAAAAAAATTAGACAATACTTTTTTTCCTGATTTCAAAGGCTTGCGTGCTTGTAAAACTTTTCTTTGAAAAGTATAAAAGAAGTAGAAAAAAAATCACCCATAATTGCAGCATCAGAACCACTGTTAACATTTTGCTGTGTCTTCCAGGTTTTTTTTCTTTTTATGCATTTATATATGTTATATATCTTTAAACAAAAATAGTATCATGCTATATACATTATTTTATAAGCTGCTTTTTCTACCCTTGTCACACAGTACGTCATGACACCTTTCCTTGTCAGTGCATATAAGTCTGCCTCTGTTCTCACACAGGTTGCATAGCATTCTCTGCCGTGAACGTGCATATATGTTTATCCATTTATCCCTCCCCCACAGGTGGACTCCTTAGGTTCCTCCCATCTTTCTCAGCTCAGTCTCTGCCCTCAATGCCCACTATTTCCTTGGGCGCATTCCTAGAGGGGGGCGCTCAAAGGGCCCGCGTGTTTCTGAGGCTCTACCTTCCTGAACTGGCGATTCAGGCAGCGGGGGCGAGTGGGGGGGCCGCCACAGCTGGGGTGGTGGAGAGGGTGAGCTGGGGTGGTGGAGAGGGTGAGCTGGGCGGGGGCGGGTAGTGCCCCAGCCTGGGCCACAGCGCCCCACTCAATTCTCCGTCCTTCCCTCTGGGTCTAGGGCCGAGCCCGTGAGAGCCACTGTGTTCCAGTATCCCGTGGGCTGGCCGCCAATCCAGGAGCTGCCTCCGTCCCTGCGGGCACCCCCTCCTGGGGGGTGGCCCCTGCAGCCCAGCGTCCAGTGGGGCTGAGCCCCTCCTCCCTGCCTGGCGAGTTCACGAGTCGGCCACAATCAAGAAAAGGGCTCCTATGGCGGACACCGAGGCTGTGCCCCACGGAGCGTCGGAAACTCAAGCCTCGGCCTCTCTGAGGCCTGCGTGCTCCCTGCCCGCCCCCAGCCAGGCACAGCCCTGGCCCTGACTCTGTGCCAGGCTGCTCCACACCCACCCCCTCAGGAGACATGTCAGAGGACTTCCCTCCGGGTGCTTATAAAACAAGCCTGTCACCACGGTGGCGCGGCTGCCCTTGCTTGCCTGGCGCCCTCCGCTCCGTGCTCTGGCCCTGGGTCGGGAGGTGGGCGAGATGCTGTTCTCTCTGGGCTGACCGGTGCTTGGCACCTTCCTTCCCTCAGGAGCCGGCAGAGGCTCAGCGCGGCCAGGCAGGACCGATCCAGACCAGGCACGGCTCCGCATCTGGGGAGGGGAGCTGAGGCCTCGGTCTGCCAGCCGGATCCCTACGTCCGCCAGCGCAGAGCACAGGGGGAAGGTTGCATAGCATTCTCTGCCGTGAACGTGCATATATGTTTATCCATTTATCCCTCCCCCACAGGTGGACTCCTTAGGTTCCTCCCATCTTTCTCAGCTCAGTCTCTGCCCTCAATGCCCACTATTTCCTTGGGCGCATTCCTAGAGGGGGGCGCTCAAAGGGCCCGCGTGTTTCTGAGGCTCTACCTTCCTGAACTGGCGATTCAGGCAGCGGGGGCGAGTGGGGGGGCCGCCACAGCTGGGGTGGTGGAGAGGGTGAGCTGGGGTGGTGGAGAGGGTGAGCTGGGCGGGGGCGGGTAGTGCCCCAGCCTGGGCCACAGCGCCCCACTCAGTTCTCCGTCCTTCCCTCTGGGTCTAGGGCCGAGCCCGTGAGAGCCACTGTGTTCCAGTATCCCGTGGGCTGGCCGCCAATCCAGGAGCTGCCTCCGTCCCTGCGGGCACCCCCTCCTGGGGGGTGGCCCCTGCAGCCCAGCGTCCAGTGGGGCTGAGCCCCTCCTCCCTGCCTGGCGAGTTCACGAGTCGGCCACAATCAAGAAAAGGGCTCCTATGGCGGACACCGAGGCTGTGCCCCACGGAGCGTCGGAAACTCAAGCCTCGGCCTCTCTGAGGCCTGCGTGCTCCCTGCCCGCCCCCAGCCAGGCACAGCCCTGGCCCTGACTCTGTGCCAGGCTGCTCCACACCCACCCCCTCAGGAGACATGTCAGAGGACTTCCCTCCGGGTGCTTATAAAACAAGCCTGTCACCACGGTGGCGCGGCTGCCCTTGCTTGCCTGGCGCCCTCCGCTCCGTGCTCTGGCCCTGGGTCGGGAGGTGGGCGAGATGCTGTTCTCTCTGGGCTGACCGGTGCTTGGCACCTTCCTTCCCTCAGGAGCCGGCAGAGGCTCAGCGCGGCCAGGCAGGACCGATCCAGACCAGGCACGGCTCCGCATCTGGGGAGGGGAGCTGAGGCCTCGGTCTGCCAGCCGGATCCCTACGTCCGCCAGCGCAGAGCACAGGGGGCGCAGCTCAGGCGCTGCGCGGAGCCGGGTCTTGGCCTGGTGGTGTGGAGAAGTGGGCAACCCCCGGAGGGCGGACCCTGGTCTGGGGAGAGCGGCCTGGCTGAGCGTCCCAGCACCGACATCGGGGGCTTCCGCCTTGGAGGAGCCAGCCCCCGATGGGTAGGGAGACCACACAGGCGGCCCAGCCCTGCACTCCAGTCAGGATGCTGCGCTGGGTGCTGGCGGGCAATGAGGCCCCCTGGTCACTGGGCCTCTGGTGGGGGAGCCCAGTGGGTGGGGTGGCTACCAGCTCCATCTTTCGTGAGCTTCTGCCCTGCCTGAAAATCACCATTGCTGGGGGAGCTGAGGCCAGCTATGGGAGCCTCTGGACCTCAGACTCCTCTTTGAAATGGGCTGATTCTCTAGTGTGAGGATGAAGGCTGGTTTGAGTCTAGGGAAGGTCAGAGGGAGGGACTCGGCAGAGGGCAGGGCTTCCTCAGGCTGTGCCAGGGACCAGGGCCCAGGAGACCCCAGCCTCGTCCCACTTCAGGAGGAGGCCGCCTACCCCCTGCACGCCCCTGCACGGCCCTGGGCACCCCTCAGGGGCCAGGCTGGGCTGGCTGTGCGGCACTGGGCACACGGTGCCTCCTCTTGCCTCCGGGACCCCAGCAGCTACCGGGCCCTGCAGATTCCTCCTTTCAATGTCCCAGGAGGCCCCCTCCGCCCCAGACAGCGGGAAGAGTTGGTGCTATGGTACAGCAGGCCAGGGTGGGGCACGCAGGGTGCAGGCGGGCCGGGCCCTTCACGGCCGGGGCCACGGCTCCATGCAAGGCCCTGAAGTACACGCGGTGGTGGCCCGGGGGGCAGTGGAGGGGGAGGGCTGCGGGGCGGCCGGTGCAGAGGCCCCCGGCCCTGCGCACCAGGCGCCTACTTCATGCCACTGCGCAGCACCTGGTTGGCCGCGATGAGCATGACGCTGATGATGAAGGCGATGGCGAAGGCGCAGATGAGGCTCTTTCGCACGCACGTCTGGCGGATCTGCTGGTTGGAGCAGGCTGCGGCCGCCGCAGCAGAGAGACAGAAGGGACAGCCAAGCGAGGGACTCAGGGGCCGCCTGCACTCCCGCACAGGGCGTGTGGAGACGTGGGGTCGGGGCAGACGAGGCTCCCAGCGCTCCCCCCAACCTGGGGTTCCTCCTGCCCCGCCTGTGGGGTCCCGGGGCGTCACTCACTCTCCACGTCCACGGGGCACTCCTCCGCCGTGCCCAGGTGGCTCTCCTCCTCAGTCATGATGATGTTCTCGATGTCCTTCATGGACAGGTGCTCACAGAAGGTGTCATAGAGCAGCCGCTTCAGCTCGTCCACGGTCAGCTTCTGCATGTCACACTTGGGGGGGGACACGGAGCTCTGGCCGTGGCCACCATGGCCACCACCACCAACTGTCCCCACCTGGCCCCTGTGGCCAAAGAAGCTGGCGCCAAGCCTCTAGGTCCCGGAGGGCTGGGAGCCGCTCACACCTCTCCTTGAGTCCTCGGCCAACAGTGGCCTCCCCAGGGAAGCCCTTGGCCCAGCGGACGGAAGCCTGGAGGCGTCACTGCCCCCACCTTGCAGCATGGCCCGACCCTTCAATGGCCCCAGGACAGCCCTCCAGTCAGCCAGGGCGTACCTTCCAGAAGACGGTGTCAAAGTCAGTGCCGTGGAACTTCTCTGGGATCCCCGAGGTGGAAAGCTTGGGTCCCAGGAGAGTCACAAACTCCTCAAAGTCCACTTGGCCGTCACCTGGAGCAGGCGGAGTTCCAGTCAGCTGGGAGGCTGCACCTGGGCACCATGGGCTAATGGGGGACCCAGGAAGTCCCCTCCTTGGAGCCTCACATGCCAGACTCTGGGCTGACGCTGAAGCCCCCGAGTATGCGGAGGCCCCACCTGACGGATGTGTGTGTGGGGAGGTGCAGCCGGCAGGCCCTGAGTGGCCTTGCGCGTGGGAGACAACGTTTCACCCCGAACCCTGCTGCCCGGAGCGGGTGTAGGGCCAAACATCCTCCCCACCACACACAGGAAACGAAGTTCAGGATGGGGGACCACTGGCCCAGGTGGGCACGTGCTGTCCGTGTGGAGGGGGACGTGGGTGGGGCCAGGGAAGACTGGGAGGAGAGGACTGGGCCTTCCTGGTGATCACGAGTTTCTCCTTCACTGAAAGCCAGATGGCAGACACGACTAATGATGTTTTTTTTCTTTTTGGTGATGGGAACTGGAATATTTCGTACTGTTGCTTAGTCGCTCGGTCGTGTCCGACTCTTTGCAATCCCATGGACTGTAGCCCACCGGGCTCCTCTGTCCATGGGATTTCCCAGGCAAGAATACCAGAGTGGGTTACTATTCCCTTCTCTAGGGGATCTTCCCAACCCAGGGATCGAACCCCCATCTCCTGCCTTGTAGGTGGATTCTCTACCACTGAGCCACCAGGGAAGCCCTTTTAGTAGAGACATTCTTACTTTTCTGTCCTTTAAAATTTTCTTGAGGACTTCCCAGTGGTTAGGACTCCTTGCTTCCGCTACCGGGGGGACGGGTTGAACCCCTGGTTGGGAAACTAAGATCCCACAAGCTACAGCATGGCCAAAAAAAGAACACTTCTTGGAATACAGAGGTACAGAGTCTCAAACTTCTTGGGTGTAGCTCGGGCTGTCCCACTATGTCTGGCCTCAGTTGTCCAGCTGAGAAGTGGGGCCAGACCCGGCTGCGAACTGCCATGGGCTTGGGGCCGACCGGGAGTGGTGAGAGTGGCAGGACCCCTGTGAGCTCAGTCCTGGGGGCTCCGGGTGCAGGCTCGGCTCCCCAGCCCCCCGCGGGGGAGGGGGGAGGGGACAGGCAGGGCGCGGCTCACCGTCCATGTCCAGCCTCTGGATGATGACCTCCAGCTCCACCTCGTTGGGCATGTAGCCCAGGGAGCGCATGGCGGTGCCCAGCTCCTGCTTGGAGATGAAGCCGTTGCCATCGCGGTCGAAGACTTTGAAAGCCTCTCGGATCTCTGGGGGAGGGGCAGAGCCAGTCAGGACCTCGCCCCTGTCCCCGACAGCCCCCTCCCCAGGACCCCAGACCCCACCACCTGAGCGCAGGGTGGAGACTGCTCCCCACCCCCGACCGTCGCCACCCTCTGGGACCCCGCAGGTCTGGTCAGAGATAGTCAGCGGGTGGCCCAAGAGTCCACTACCGCGCTGCCTCCCTGGAGCTCGGGGCAAGCCAAGCTAGCAGCAGTGGAGCCGGGGCGGCGGCGGTGATGAAACCGCCCCGGGGTCTCGGGCTCGGCGTGCCAGGCTCCCACAGCCTCTCCCGGCGTGCTCACAACGACCCCGTGTGGCCGGCACCACGGAGCCCGCTGTGCAGGGGAGGACGGCGAGCCGGTCCTCTGCGAGCTG
>SJYC01076447.1:0-27165 GCA_006408675.1 Madoqua kirkii
TTCCCGCCGCCGGCCCCTGCGTGGCCGCCGGAGCCGGCCAGGGGTTCCTTCTCCCCTTTGGCCCGGACTCCTCTTTCTCCCTACGGAGGCTCACTCGCCGACCCCCACCCCCATACAAACCAAGTCCGCAGCCACCCGGATTAAATTAAGATGAGGTGGGGAGGGATGGGGGTGGGGCCCTTCCTTCCAGCCCCTTGGCCGGCCCCCACCCGCCTCGAGCAGATAGCAGGGAGTCGGGGACCAGATACCCCGCAGCCAGCGGAGGTCTGGCCCCCGGCCCCTGAATCCTCGAAGAGAATCACACAGTGTTGGTGCCAGGAGAGGCTCCAGAGTGGGGAAACTGAGTCCGAGGAAGAAGGGCGTTAACCAAGGTCATGGGGCAGGGCCGGCTGGCAGGAGCTGGGGACAGGTCTTGGGCAGTCTCCTCTGCTCGGTGGCTGAGACCTGGCCCCTGACCTTGCCCCCCAGCAGTGGAGCCCCAGTCCTGGCTCCTTCCCAGACGTTCATCACCACTAAGCCTGCAGAGAGGGAGCCAGGCGGGGGAGGCCGTGGGGGACAGAGAGGTGGCTGGGTGCCTGTGGGGACTGCCGGGAGGGCTGGTCAGTTCACACGGCTCCAGGTTAGACCCAGTACTGGTGCAGGGCTGTCCCAGGCCCCAGGGCACGTGTGCCTGTGGAGTGAGGGGACAGCACGTGTGTGTGCATGTTACACCCTGCTATCCACAGGGTGTGTACATGTGTTTTCAAGTCCACATGGAGATGGTCACATGCTGGGAGGGTGTGCAGCCTCCTGTGTGTGCCAAGGTTGTGAGCTGGGAGATGAGGGTAGGGGCCTGTGGGCAGGTGGGGGCGTGTGCAGCCCTTGGGTGCGGGCCTGTGTTCACAGATGTCCGTGCGTATTTATGGGGGAGGGCTTGGCCCCCAGACCTCATCATGGCTCCAGATGCAGACCCTGCCCCTGTTGTTGTCCAGTCACTCAGTCGTGTTCGACTCTTTGCGACCCCATGGACTGTGCATGCCGGGCTTCCCTGTCCTTCGTGATCTCCTGGAGTTTGCTCAGATTCATGTCCAGTGAGTCGGTGATGCCATCCCACCATCTCATCCTCTGTCATCCCCTTCTCCTGCCCTCAGTGTTTCCCAGCATCGGGGTCTTTTCCAGTGAGTCGGCTCTTTGCATCAGGTGGCTAGAGTACTGGAGCTCCAGCTTCAGCATCAGTCCTTCCATAGAGGCCCCATTGGAACCACATCCCTTCCCTCTTTGGTCCAATCAGCCTCCTGCCCCCGGGGGAAAGCTGATTGCCATGGCCCTGCCGGCCCTGCCCTCCCCAGTCTGATTACATTTTACTGCTTTTTGTTGCTGATTAATCACAGCTTGGGGAGAGGGGCTCAGGGAGAGATGCCAACCCTGGCAGAGCTGGGCTGGGCCAGGCCTGGGCCCCAGCATTTCTCGCGCCTGGCTGTGGACAAGGCTCCCAAGAGCATCTACAGCCTGCAGAGGAGCCAGGCAGGACCGCAGCTCTTGGTCTGTCTTCCCAGCCTCTATGGGCCAGCGGGTGCCCGTTAGGATCTGGGGCTGGAAGTGTGGGAGTCTCCAGAAAGGTCCCGGCTGAAGCCCTCTTGGTCCACCTGTCCTGGGTCCGACATCCCTCCCTTAGAGCCGAGTGTTCTGTGCTCCCTCGGTTCTTCTGCTGGAGCAGAGGGAAGCGGGAAGAAAGAACCCGGCCCTTGGAGCCAGACAGACCTGGGGCACCCGCGTCTTCCACTAAGTCATCTCCTTTAACCTCCTGGGGCCTCAGTTTTTCTTATAAAGTGAGGCTGGCAGTGCTACCCCCCACCCCAGGCAGTGGCGAGGATGGGAAGACGTTAACATATGAGAGGCGCCTAGCTGGGCCTCCCTGCATCTCTCAGGCTTTCCTATTAGCATGAAAACTACACCCCCCCCCTCAACCCGAGCAATATGAAATAGTAATAATTAGAGCTTCGAGGCACTGATTGGGAGGCTGAGTGGCAGCGGCTTGCTCCTGCTCCTTTGGTGCTACTGAGCCGCCATCTGGTTCCTCGGGACCCCCGCGCCCAGGGAGGGTGGGCTGGAGTCTGCCGAGGGGCTGGTGGGAAACCGGCTCCCAGTGGCTTTCCAAGAGGCCGTCACAGGGCATGTCAGTGCGGCCTGACAGAGCTCCTGCATCCCCCCGACTCCCAGGCCAAGGAGCTTCCAAGGACGGGCAGAAGACGCCCCTAAGAAAATCATACAAAAACCAAGTGGGGGGCCTGCCCTGCACCAGCTGCGGGTCTGCGCTGAGGGATGGTGTGGGGTCCACTGGAGACATGGGCCTCCCTCCAGGCCTCGGCCTTGGTCTGTGGCCATCTCTTGGCCAGGCTGCTCCCTGGGGCAGGATCTCACGTGGCCAAAGGGACAGGATTCACCTGGCTTATAGCACCAAGGGATTATAGCAGCAAGGTCGTGGAGCACCCCACGGCCAGGGTCATCCCTGACCTCAGGCCGGTCGCTGTCCTCTCCCCTGGTGCAAAGTCACGGCCCATGGAGCCAGCTGTGTGTCCGGAGAGTCTTCCGCATGCCCCCAGCTGCACCTGGGCTGCACTTCGGCTGTGCCTAGGACCTGCACGGAGTCCTCTAAGACTCTGAAGGCAGTTTGGCCATGCCCCCAGCTCATGGTCAAGGGCACCCCCATTCAGAGAGCCAAAGGGACCAGGTTGGGTCATGCTGGGGTGGCAGGGCTGGGGTTCAAGTTCAAGGCAGGAGCTGGGTAGGGAATGGGATGGGGAGTCAGGCTCTGGGTCATCTGCTCTCTCTGCCCTTCCAGGCTCAGAGGAAAGCTGCCTCCTTCAGGAAGCTTCCTCAACCTTCTCGGCCTTTCGTGGGGCAGCCCCTGGTGCCAGGTCCTGCGAGCAAGCCAGTCTGGGAGTCAGAGGATGAGGGAGAGGCTTGTCCAGGGTGCCTAAAGAGCAAGTGCCCGAGGACACAGCTCACTGCCTGCTAAAGGGCAGGTGTGGTGGTCGGCATCGGGGGAGAAGGGTTTTTTTGAGTTTTTTTTTTTTGCAGAGGAAGGTCATAGAAACAGGGCTTGAAATTCTCCTGACATGGCAGGGGGCAAGCAGTGCCAAGAGCAGTAAGAGCTCCACATGGAGGCCCCAGAGCTGGACCTATGCCTCTGGGTGTCTCTGAGCCTCAGCTTACACAGCTGTTAAATAGGAACACATCCAGCCCCCAGAGTGAGTGCTTAGATCCTGCACGTGAAGTGCTGAACATGGTGGCTGAGGATGGAACATGGTGGCTGTTAGTACAAACCAGAGGAGCTCCAGGAGGAGCCGGGGTGGGCAGAAGCTCAGACACCTGAGAGGACCACTCCCCGACTCAGCTCTGGAGGGCAGGATCCAGGGGTCTGCACACCCCAGATCTGAGTGCCTGATACAGGGCTAGGCTGGGCTTGGGAAGGTGGCAGGGGCTGGGGGAAGGTCTGCTTAAAGGATGAATGAGAATATGCTCTGGGTGTCTCTGAGCCTCAGCTTACACAGCTGTTAAATAGGAACACATCCAGCCCCCAGAGTGAGTGCTTAGATCCTGCACGTGAAGTGCTGAACATGGTGGCTGAGGATGGAACATGGTGGCTGTTAGTACAAACCAGAGGAGCTCCAGGAGGAGCCGGGGTGGGCAGAAGCTCAGACACCTGAGAGGACCACTCCCCGACTCAGCTCTGGAGGGCAGGATCCAGGGGTCTGCACACCCCAGATCTGAGTGCCTGATACAGGGCTAGGCTGGGCTTGGGAAGGTGGCAGGGGCTGGGGGAAGGTCTGCTTAAAGGATGAATGAGAAGATGAGTGAATGAACGAGCGTTCGCACGCACACCAGCCCACCCGCCCTTCGGCGCTGCAGCCCCGTCCTCTCCTCTGCACGTCACGGGGAGCAGATGGCGAGATCGCAGGGTGTGAATTGTGTCTGTCGCTCCCCCATCTGGGGAAGGTGCCACTGTCATCACACCGCACTCTGTGGGGTGCTACCCGGAGACTCGTGGGCCTTCCAGAGAGGAGTCTCCAGGGACTTCCCCAACTAGTCCTTGGCTCAGCGTCCTGGAGACCCTGGGAGAGGTGACCCCTCCCCCACCCCCAAGACTCTGGAAGGATCCACCAGGCAGGGAGGCAAGATGAGAGAACTGGGGACTTCCCCATGCAAAAGCTGGAGGCTTCCCCTGCCAACCCGGAGACTGGAGCCCTCTCCTCTCAAAAGCCGGCATGCTCCCCAGCATCCGGTCTCCACCCACATTCAGCACCAGGGAGAGCTCCACCACACGGGGTGGAGTTGTGCAGGGATCTGGGAGGCCCTGACGAACCATGAACCCATTGTCCAGGGCAGGATATCAAAGTGGATGGAGGGCAAGCATCGCGTGCAGGGTTTTGCCCGGACCGCTGACCACAGCCCTGCCCAAACTCGGGACCTGCTGAGCACGCTGGTCCGGGAGGGGCGCCCCAGGGAGGACAAAGGCTCTGGCCTCTGCTCCTTGGCTAGGGACAATATTGTTCCAAGAATCCACTGGGGACAGTGTGTAGAGGTGAATAAAATATTCATCGTCTGGGCAAACTCACATGGTCACTTGATGAATAATGGAATTTATAGACCTGCAGAGGCACACCTGGCCACGCGGGGCATGCAGGCCTGGACACCCTCTTTGAGCCCCCAGAGGCCAGCTCCTGCAGGCGACAAAGGTGTACAGGACAGAGCAGGAGGCAGGGTCCATGAGAGGGGAACGGGGTGTAAGGGACAGGTCTTTAAAACTGTTACTTCTGGAGAATCAACTCGATGATGGAAAACAGAGGACTGGACTTGGAGTCCAGCGTGGCTGGGGTGCAACCTGGCTCTGTTCTGTGCCCGGGGCGTGACACCCGATCACCAGGTGACAATGCCTGGTGCCTCGGTCCTGGCGCACACGGTGCTGGGTCAGGCTGAGAGGCTGGGCCCTGAGAGCCCCCCTTTCTAGCTGTCACACCCCTCTGAGCCCAGGGGAAGGTCTGAGAGGCAGAGGAAGGCATGGCCACAGGAGCAGAGAAGCTTCTAGTCCTCGGGGCTGGGTTTGATGTCAAAAACATGCAAAAACCTGGCTGGGGAGAGACGGACAGAGGCACTTCCTAGCCCCGCCGCCCCACCTCACTCTCCCCCAGAGAGTCTGCTTGGCTGTGCCCCGGGCGAGGGTACTTTATTTAGTTTTTTAAAATATTTCTTTCTCTATCTGACTGTGCTGGGTCTTAGTTGCAGCGTGTGGAATCTAGTTCCGTGACCAGGGATTGAACCTGGGCTTTCTGCATCGGGAGAGTGGAGTCTTAGCCACTAGGAAAGTTCAAGGGAATACTCTTTAAAAGCTTCGCAGGAGCTTCCAAGAGCGAGCACTCTAACTCTTAAAGCTCTTAGAGCCCCACAGAGGAAGGTCTGGTCTGGGAAACTGAGTCTGGGCCGGGGCCAGAGGAATTGGATGATGTCCCCGCCCAGGGTGGGATAGCGCTCCCTGCCCCTGGTCCCCTTGGGCTGTGGTCTCCCCCTGGGGCAGGCTGCTGGCTGGCTGGGGCGTCAGGGGCCCAGCCCCCGCTCCAGGCCCGCTTCCTGAGTGGCAGCTGTGGCAGCTGGCGGGAGACAGGCACGAGGCCTGCTCCTAATTGCTCTGGGCTCCCGGATCCCTGCCTCAGTCTGCTGCCTCTGATGAGACGCTCGACCGATCTGCCTAGGCGGCCGCTCCTCTGGAAGAGACCACACGTGTGGCCGGCCTGGGCACCAGCCCCGGTGGGGGGAGTGGGAGAAAGGAGGGAGGGGGAGGCTGCTCCGCCTTGCAGGGTATGGCCACCTCTGGAGAGGGCGAGGTCCTTTCCGCTTTTCTCACTGTGACATAAAAGAGCTTGTGTGTCAACTTCCATTTGAACGAGGGTCTGTTCAAACAGTGTGAAATGACAGACACTATGGGTGGGCTCTGTGGCCTCACCTGGCACACCCTGCCCTTGCCAGGGGACCGTGACCATTTTGCTGGGATCAGACGCGCGCGAGAGAGACGGTGTGACCTTGCGCCAGCTGTTGGAAATAAGGGCAGCCGCATCCCAGGACGAACCCTGAAGGAGGATGGCGTGGGCAGCACTGAGCTGGGGCCGGGGCCGAGGGCACGGCTCACTCTTACCGCTCCGCTGGTGTCTCAGAGCGGTCCTTGTGACGCTGGGGACCAGCAGCGTTTAGCATAGCCCCCGCTGAGTTCTCAGGCTGGCACCTGCTTCCCTGTCTCCAGCTGTCCGGGCCCTTTCACCAGCCCCCACCCCAGCCTCTGCGCCCTCCTGTTGCCGAAACACCTCCCGAGCAAGGGCTGGACATCAGAAGACTGAGGCCTCTGGTTCCTCCAAGGGCGTTCTCAGATCCTGACATCTCAAATTCTTTCTCAGGAGAACCAGAATCATTCCCTGACTTCAGTCATCCAGCCCAGCGTTTATGCTTCCCCATGTGTGAGCTGGGGGCTTCCCCAGTGCCTCAGCTGGTAAAGAGGACGCCTGCCAATGCCGGAGAGGCAAGAAACAAGGGTTCGATTCTGGATCGGGAAGATATCCTGGTGGAGGGCATGGCAAGCCATTCCAGGATTCTTGCCTGGGAAATCCCATGGACAGAGGAGCCTTGTGGGCTATAGTCTATGGAGTCGCAAAGAATCGGACACAACTAAGCTCACATGCCACGCCATGCATGTGTGAGCTGCTGCCTCCACCTGCCACCATGCGGCCTGGGTGCAGTCTGTGCTTGCATACCTCCAGGGACGGGGAGCTCACTTCACCCCCACCCCCAGGCAGGGCCAACATTTGCCTGTTCCCTGGGCTCTGACTTTGTGCTCCAAGATCTCCCCTGTGCTGAGACAAGACACTGAGGCCCCCTCCAAAAGGAGCACCTGCTTGTCACCTGGGAGATGGGCTGTCCTGATCTGTGAGCAGCTCATCAGATAGCAGGGACATGGTGTAAGGACGGTACCTCAAGGCTGGGGGCAGAGGGCACCGTGGAAGCAGAGAGAGGGAGCCGGGGTTGTGGGCCAGGTTTCACAGGAGTGCTTCCGACTCTTCATCCTAGGACTCAGCTGTGCAGGCTGACCTGGCGCTGAGATGCTGGGCAGTGAAACAGTGAGGGGAATGTGGGGACACCCAGGCCAGAGGCGCTGCCCAGACAGAGGCTGGTTTTGCTGAAGTCCCTCCTCCCATGGCCTTTTCCGGTTCTGTTGGGAACTGGGCTGTGATCTTTTTGGAGTCTGCAGTGTTGGGGGACAGGACCGGGGCAGTGCACCAGGACGCTGGGGCCGGTGGGTGGCGGGACTTCCTTCCGAGCTGCTGAGTTAGGCCTGCAGCCCTGGCCCCGGCCAGCGCCCTGCTCAAGGGCCCACTAATGGGCCTCTGTGGCCCCAAGTGCCCCGGTCGTGTTGAGCCTAAGTGATGATAAAATCGACAGCGGTTTAATTGGTAATTTTAATCCTGGACAGAGGAGTAATGGCGTTACTAATTGGGTCATTAGAGAGTTGTGCTTTATGGCTATGTAATTAGAGGAGCTCTGGGGGGTCGGGTGAACTGGGGTGCCTGCAGGGCCAGGGGCAGGGAGCAGCCGGCAGGCCCCCATCCCCGGCTGGGGCTCGGTCACCACTGAGACCTCTTGCTCTTCTTTGGTTCCTCCTGAGCAGGCTCCTGGGGCAGCTGAGTGGGGTGGAGGGTGCCACTCAGGGTCTGTGCATGTCCCTCCCAGACCTGGGGGTTCCACCGAGTCTAGTGGAGAGGAGGACCCTCCGAGCTCAAAGCTCAGTTCCCTGTAGATGGGGTGGAGTGACTCCATCAAGCCCAGGCTGTCCCTGGGCTCCCAGGGCTCTGGGTTGGGGAGAGAATCACAAAGTGTCTGCATCTGAGACTAGAAAGAGGTTGTCGGTCCTCTGGCCCTGCTCAGTTCACAGGTGGGGAAACTGAGGCCCAGGGAGGGGAGGAGACAGCCTCGTGTGTGCATCTGAGACTCACCGGCCCTGGACACCAGCACTCGGCGTGAAGCAGGTGGGCTGATAACCAGAGCATGGAGGGGAGCCGAGGGGAGTCCAGCCCTGCCCCAGGCACTCGGGGCAGACACTGTGAGGTGCCTTCTTATGCGTGTGGGCAGAGGGGAGTGTCCTTTGGATTGAGTTAACGAGAGGCTCCATCTATTTCTGGCCTTCAAAAAGCTTTTGCTGGATTAATTAATGAAGGAAAGAAAAAGGAAAAAAGAAAAAGGAGGACAGGTAGACCCCAGACAGAGGGCCTCTGCCAGATGCCCCTCCCACCGGTCCCCTGAGCAAGCCCTGGCCACCCTCCCGACCGAGACGTGGTTCCCTGCCAGCCTTCCAGCGGCGTCCACCGACTCCCAGAGGAGCCCAGTGAGCCTCTCTGCACCCTCTGCCCTCCACTCTCCCCCTTGCTCACCTGCTCCTGCTGCCCCAGGGCCTTTCGCTTACTCTGTGGTCTGGCAGAAAGGCTCTCTCTCTAGACACCTTCACTGCTCATCCTTCAGGTCTTTACTCAAAGGTCACCTCCCTGATGGGCTTTCCTTGGCCATATCCTTGCTTAAAAAGAAGACACACAAAGCAAGCCACACCTGTTCTCCCACCGTCCTGCTTTACCTTCCTGGCCTGACCCTGAACCACAGCCCAACACGCCGTGGACTTGCTGTCCGTGCCTGTTGCTGGATTTGTTGGCAGACGCATCCCAGTGCTGTGACACAGAGCAGATGCTCCTACAGGGCTGTTGAATGAATGAATGAATGAATGAATGAGGGACTGAATGAATGCAGAATTGGAGGCTCCCTGCAGAGGCAGCCCTGGGAGGTGAGGGCAGGAGGTGTGGGGTATGTGGGTTGGAGGGGGCAGGAGACGGACGTGGGGTAGGGTGGTGACTGAGGACCCCACCCCCTGGCAGGTGTGAGCCTTCCCCCTGCCCTGCTCCAGCACTGCTCCATCAGGAGCCAACGACCTACTCCCACAAATGACTCGGCGGGTGGGGCCAGGGAGACAAGAATCTTTCTCCTCCTGCCAAGTGCCCTCCGCCTGCAGGCTGTTGGCCGACCCGCAGTCCCCTTCGGCTCACCCCATGGCCCACAGCTGCCTCTTGTGTCTGCCCCCACACAGGGAGTGGCTATCTCCCGGGGTGGGCTTTCGGACTCCAAGGAGACCCCTCCTCTGCTGGCCCCAGCTCCCTGTTCACAGGCAGGTGAAATCCCACCCTCAGCCCCAGCCCCACCCTCAGTCCTGCCGGGGAGGGCGCCGGCCCACCCGCCCGCCGGGCTGCCTCAGGCTTCCTTGTCGTTGTTGGGTGATGTATGGCCTGCTGGCCCTGCCAGGAAGTGACAGCGGATGGATGGGCAGTGCCGAGGGGTGGGCTTGGAGCCAGGAGCGGGAGCGGGGAGTGGGGAGGCGCCTGGCGCTGGAGAAAGCCGTTCCCGGAACACCGCCCTCCCTGACCGCCGGCAGGACAGGGAGCAGTCTCTCGCCCCGCTCCCACACTGTGGCCCTCGGGGGAGGCCAAGCGCAGGGACCCTGGGTGGGGGCTCTAGGCTTCCCGTGGCGTCTCTCCAGGCCTCAGTTTCCTCATCTGTGAAAGGGCAATGAAGCCCCACTGGGAGGGGGCTGGATGGCTTGAGAGGATGCGTACCACACACAGACCCCGGGGTGTTCCAGCCTGGAAGTGTCTTAGGCCTGGTGCTGGGCCAGGGAGGGGCCATCCCGCCTGTATCTGCTTCCTCTTCCCTGTATTTCCTCTAACCCCCCTCTCCCACCCTTTGGGAGAATCACCCAGCCAGAGCCAGGCAAAATCTAGGCAGATTTCTAGTCCAACCTCCCTCTCAATTTTCCAGGTGGTAAAAGGGAGGTCTTGAGGAAGGCAGGACCGGCCCAAGGTCAGGTGGGAAGGCTTGGGAGACCCTCTCGTGGTGATTCCTGAAAGAAGCTGCCTCTCCACCCCAGGAGGGTGGGGTCGGGGGCACCGGCGTGGCTGCCCTGCAGGTAGGGGAGGACAGCAGGACAGCGCTGGGCACGGGGAAGGGGCCTGTCGGCCGGTGTGGCTGCAGCCGAGTCAGGATGCGCCAGACGCCTCCGTGGATCTGTCTGCGTCCAAGGAGACCGGGACAGCGGGCGGGCGGACGGACGGAATGTCCTTGCTGGCTGGGCCTGGAGGAGGGCCGCAGAGTGGGGGGGTCATTCTGGGAATCAGGCTGCCTGTGGGCCCGGGCGGCCTCTCCCGGCATCTGTTCACCTGCCCTGCTCCCCAGAGGAGCCTGGACTCCACGTGGGGCTCCTGATGGCTGTGGGCGCAGGACACAGATGTACGTGGACGGGGCTGCTGGGCGCCTGAGGGGTGGGCGAGGGCGTGTGCAGCTGTGGCCAAGTGTGTGCACACGTGTGTGCAGGGGCCCCCAGAGCCCAGGGCTGGGCCCATATCCCATGCATCTGGGTGTGCAGTGTGCTTGGCCCGTGTGGGGAGGCTTGGATGAGACGTAGGCATGCACAGGTGGGCGTGGGGAGAGACAGGCGCTCAGTCAGTACCCACCAGGCCCCACGTGGCG
Source organism: Madoqua kirkii (assembly GCA_006408675.1). NCBI lineage: Eukaryota > Metazoa > Chordata > Mammalia > Artiodactyla > Bovidae > Madoqua > Madoqua kirkii. Next base: position 10,585 of record SJYC01076447.1, read on the forward strand.
TGGCCTCAGCTTTGGTCCAGAGGACCTGCTATCAAATGGGGAAACCAAGGGCAGCAGCCTACCTCAGCCCGCCCCCACCCGGGGTGGGGGGGTCCTGCCTGTAAATCCAGGAGAGCCAGCCCGGCCCCATCCTTCTCACAACATGGGGCTCAAACAAGTGTCCCCTGCCCCCAAGGAGAGACAGGGATGGGGCTCAAACAAGTGTCCCCCACCCCCAAGGAGAGACAGGGATGGGGCTCAAACAAGTGTCCCCCGCCCCCAAGGAGAGACAAGGATGGGGCTCAAACAAGTGTCCCCCGCCCCCAAGGGGAGAGACAAGGATGGACCCTTGGGAAAGGCTCTGCGACAGACCACGGCAGCGTTCTGGAACAGAGCCTTGGAACAGAGTCTTGCTGTGGCCTTTTCTTCTGAGCACGGGCAGGGCACGGCCATGGAATTCTGCGGTCGGTTTGGGCTTTGAGATCAACCAGGGAGCCCTGGCCACTAGGTTGGGGTAGGGACCCTTGCAGAGGAGGGAGCCCCAACTGAAGGGTCTCGTCCCTTCTCCAAGCCTCTGTTTCCTCAGCTGTAGAACAGAGAGCACCCCCTCCTCCCTGGTCCCCGCTGGAGGGCTGGAGACCCAAGGTCATCTCAGGGACGAGGCAGTGGTCCCGCCACATTCTTCTGGCGGACTGGGAGAGGGGGATGAGCCGGGGGGCCAGGGAGGAGGGGGCTGAGTGATCTGAGGCAGGGAGGCAGGCCTTCCAGTTCAGTTAGTGAAGGGATTTGTCATTTTAATGATGTGATATTTCTTGCCCGGCTCCTGTCCGCGGCAGCACCAAGGGGCCAGCTGCCTCCCTGAGTGAGGCGGCAGCAGAGGCTGCTCTCGGACTCCCCCGCCCGGCCAGGCCAGGCCGGGGCCAGGGTCAGGGTTTGGATGCCAGGGCTGGCAGGGAGGGGGTCCAGCGGCTCCCAGGCAACGTCGCCCCCCGCCCAGCCCTGCCCTGCCGCTCCGTCTGTGTGACCTGGGCTAGTGCTGCCTGGTCTGCAAGGCTTGGTTCCTCATCTATGAAGTGGGGCTCAGACCATCGCCCCCGCCCCCGGCCTCTGCCGCTGGCCCGCTGTCAGCTCTGGAACCTTTCGCTCCCTCCCCTTCGTGGCCCCTCCAGTCCCACCGGCCAGGGCCGCGTCTGCACCCCTCACTTTTGCAGACCCTGGGCAGGCCGCCCTCGCCCTGGCAGCAGTGGGGTCTTTTTATCTTTCACCTGGAGGATAGGTGCTTCGCAATGTTGTGTGGGTTTCTGCTGCAGGACAGCGTGAGTCACCCCTAAGTGTACACCTCTCCCTCCTTCTTAAGCCTTCCCCCGCACCCCCCCACGCAGGCCATCGCAGAGCACCCGGCCGAGCTCCCTGCGCTGCTCAGCAGCTCCCATCAGCTGTCTGTTTTACACATGGCCGTGTATGTATATGTCAATACCAGTCTCTCTATTCATCCCACTCTCGCAGCGGGGTTTTTGGAAGCGCCGACCTAGCTTTTGCCCCCTCCACCCAGAGGTGAGCCCAAGCTGGCCTTACCCCACTCCCCAGGGCCCCCAACCCATGCCTTCCCCACGCCTCGGTCATCCTGAATCTATCACAGCTATGTGACCACCCCTCGCCTTCCTCACTTCTGACCCGTCCCACCAGCTGCTCCCTCTGCCATCATCAAATGCATCAACCTGGTCCCTCGGGTCAGAGGGCCCCCGACTTCCACAGTCACCCCGTGACCACACCTGTCATACGGAAGAGTGGCAGCTACTCTCCTAACCTGTCTTGTCTGCTCTGAGTTCCAGCACACGGTGGGCCCCCCTGCTAAGCCTGTGTTTGTTGAATGACTGAATGAGGGCCCCCAGAGCCTGCCCTGCTGACCCTGGAACACAGCTATGAGGGTGCGGGTGACTGGGCGGGCGGCCCATCCATCAGCCTGGCACGGCGCCTGACCAGATGGAGCCGCGCCCCCGAGGAGGAGCTCTATCACCCAGGGGTCAGTCCGCAGGTGTGTGGACCTGTCGCTCCTGACCCCCATGGGACCTGCATCCATACGCTGTCCCTGGGATGCTGGGGTGGGGTGAGCAAGCAGCGAGCCCTCCACCGGGCTCTGGCGGCGGGGGGGCCTGGAGGAAATCTGCAGCTCTCTTCGCACAGGGGAGACCGAGGCCAGGATAAAGGCGACAAAAATAGAGTGTGGACCCCGCAGCCAGACCAGTCCGTGCTTGAGTGGCAGCTCTGGGCCTCACTCGTGTGACCCTGGGCAGGTCTCTGGCCTCTGGGAGCCAAGGTCCTTGTCTGTAAAATGGGGACACGGCGGTGCCCCAGAAGAGGGGATTCGCGCTGTGCCTGCCTCGTGCCCCTGCCGCCCGCCTCACCCCTGGCCTGGGCCTCGGTGGAGGAGGGGGAAGCAAAGATGGCGGCAGCAAGTGGCAGGGCCGCGGATTCATGCGGGACTGGCTGATTGTCCGGGCTGTCAAGGGGAAGGAGACGCTGACGGACACTCCTCTGGGCCAGAAGGGCTGCGGGAGGGGGTGGCTGAGTGATGACCTGGCCTCGTGGTAAGTGCAGCTCGGCTGACCCAACCAGCAGGGCCGGGGGACATCCTGGCCTGGAAGCTCTCCCAGCCCCACCCGGTTTGCTGAGAAGTCACCACCTCCCTCCTCCTTCGCATTTCAGTTGTCAAAACAAATGCTTTCTGAGCCATCATTTCACCTGAATTGCACAAGGCCCCGGGGGGAGGGATTGAAGAGCCTCACCCCACAGGTGGGGGCCCCCACTCCACGAATGGGGGGAACTCATTCGCTCAGCTGTTGAGTACTGAGTACCCGCCTGCCCTGGGCTCCCTGGACGATATGGGGCTGGGCTTTGCATCCATCACGCCCGGTTCTGGGAGTGTGGCGGGCAGACAGCATCCTGCCTGGCGCGTGCTTCCTGGCAGTGATGGCGGCCTCGGTGCCAGGCACAGTCTGCACTTAAAGTGCGTTCTCGTTTAGTCATCCAAGGTGGATGTCGGTGACCCCGTTTTCCAGCTTCGAAAACTGGAGCTCAAAGGGGGAGGTGATCTGAGTGGCTTGGGGTCCTCCAGCTGGGAGGTGATGAGAGGTGCCTACATGCCCACCCCAGACCTTTGCTCGCTCCCGCCAGAGCCATATCTTTGCCCGGGGCGGGGCTCATATACGAACCCCACACAGTCCAAGAGCACCGCGCTCAGCCTGGCCTCCCCTGCTGTGGGGGAGAAGGCTAGGATGGGATCTCACCTCCCAGCATCCGACGGCACCCCGGAGAGCCCCATCCACATATCCTGCCCCCACCCCAGCTTGTCCTCACTGGGAGCCCCTCAGGGGGCCGATGGCCACCCCCAGCTCATCTGAGGGCAGAGCAGCCCAGGGGGAGGTAGGGTGGGGCTCGCACCCCAGCTTCAGACGTCAGCTGGCCTCTCTGAGCCTCACTCTGCCCCCCGCCATCCTGTCCCACAGTGGTGACAGCACACGGTCCCCCAGGGGCCTTAAGATGCAGCAAGGACGTGGGAGCCCCTGCCACGAACTGGGCCCGTGTGCAGCGTGCTGAGCACCGTCCTGCTGGGAGCAGCAGTGCTGAGGTGGCTCGGTCACTCTCGGCCTCTCCCCCTCGGGCCTGAGCAGGTACTCAGGGGACCCTGGGTCGGTGCTGGGATGGGGGGCAAGGGCCTGCTCCCCTGAGGCGGCAGCGGGGCTGGGACAGCCGGAGGAGCTGCGGGGCTGGGCGTGTAGAGGGGTGCTGGGCCTGGCCTGTGCCGACCTACCCAGCGAAGCAGAGCTGGGTCTAATGAAGTGGGCTAGCCCCGGGCCGGCACTGATTTCACGATTCGGTGGCCACTTTCCAGCCGGTAAATGTCACGGAGAGGAGCTGTGGCCCCTGGCACGGACCCAGTCTCTGGAGGGATGGGTGTGGGCAGTCTGCCGGTGGGGTCCAGGGATCCCTGTGGAATGCTGCTACCAGCGCCAGGCTCCTGGACCCTCGGGGCTCCTCTCCGAGTCCCGGGGGCTGAGCCCAGGTTGCTCCAGGGTCACCTACTCAGAGACACATGTGACACAGCCCCTCTCCTGTGTGAACCCAGGGGGCCCGAGCTCGGGGCCCTCTCTTCATGGGGGCGCAGTTTGGGGTGGTCTGCCCAGGGCGCGGGAGCAAAGCCAAGGAAGAATCACCTCCTTCCCCTGCCCTCGCGGCTCCTGCCGCCCTGAGCTGTCTCCTCCGACACCTGAGCCAGGAGGAGCTAATAGTGAACAGCCATAACCACACAGCGGCAGGCCCCGCTTAATAAAGTCTCGCTGTGGCAGGTGATGGCTCAGACCTGGGATCCGCGATGACCCTGCGGCTGGCTGGGAACTGACTCTGTCCCACGGAAGACGGGCGCGGGGCTCCAGAGGCCGAGCCCTCTCCCCTGAGCAGCGCTGCCCCCCACCCAGCCCTGCAGTGCCACCCCTAGTCCTCATGGGACCCTTCTCGGCCTGGCCAGAGGAGACGGTGCCCGGCCTCCCTGTCTGCCCTGCATCTTCCTCCATCACCTGGGTCACCAGGAGGCGGGAGGTGGGGTGGGGTGCCCCGACAGGCATTGCTTTTCCACTGCTCCTAGTGGACACTCTGCACCACCCCCCAACCTGCCACTGCAGCTTCCTGGCCCACGGGAGCTGGAGTGGGGGAGAAGGGAGGCTCGTCCCTTCCAGGCTTGAACTTGGGGAGGAACTGGGCTTCCTGGAGGACAGGGAGCAAGAGGAGCAGGGGGCAGGGGAGGGGTGTCCCTGTGCACCCTTCCTTCCCCGTCGTCTGTCTCCTTTGGGAGCCTCCATCTCCAGGTCTGAGACCTGACAACCAAGCTCTGCTCACCCTCAACCCCACAATTCCTGCAAACACTCTTGACGTTGCATCGGTGACGGATGGGACAGTGGCTGATGCGGGCTCTGCAGGCAGAGGGTCAGACCCACCTGTCACGCCGTGACTTGCGTGTCATCATCACAGCCAGGGCCCCTGGGCCCAGTGGGAGCCATCCCTGAGTCCTCCACATCTCCTGACCACCTTCCCCACCTAAGGAGCCCGTCCAGGTCGGGCCCCGGCTCCCTGATTACTGCCTTTCTGGGCTCTTCACCCGACACCCAGTACAGATTGGTCACAACAGAGCTTGGCAGATGGGGTTGCTGGGGCGAGTGCAGCCCCTGGAGCCCGAGGGCCTCCTGGAGTGGGCAGTGGGGTGAGGATGTGGCCCAGGGATGCCCCTGGTGGGGACATACATGGCTCCATCTGAGAGCTGCTCCCCGCTCTCCTTTCTCAGTGTTTCCGGGGACCTTCCTACGTGGGTCAGGGAGCCCTGGTATCCCCAGCTGCTCCCCCTCTATTCCATGGGGAAAGCGGGGAGGAGAGAAAAGCCGTGTTAATAAAAGAATAGGGCGCTGAGACGGCCGCCCAGCGTGTGCAGCTCAGAATAGCAATGTGCTTTCTCAAGGCAAACAGAACTCCCCAGGTGTTAATGCAAATTCACTCCAGTTAAGATGAAAGAGGGTTGTTTCCCCTTTGCTGGCTAATATGAAGGACTTAATAGATTCTGCTTGAGGAGCTCGGCTGGGAGCGCAAGGCTGGGGGAGGGATCCGGGCGTGGGCAAAGAAGCTGGGGTGGGGGTGTCCCCGAGGGTTTCAGGGCAGAGCACCTGTCGCAGCAGGCCTGGCTGGCAGCGCCGCCCCGCCGCCACGTGCGCTGGCCAGAGTCGAGGCGGCGCCAGGCCCCCTGCCCTGTTGCCCGCTGCCCTTCACGCTAGCGCGGGGGCTGGCACCAGAACTGCCCACTCCTCAGTTTGTTCCAGAGGAGGGTGAGGCTGGGAGAGAGGGTCAGGTGAGGCAGGCTGACCCTGCAGGGTGCCTGTTCAAGACCGTAGCCCAACCCCCATCCCTCTCCCCAGCCCCATCCCATGGGGACCCTGGGTCTGTCTTTATTCTGCTCCCCGGAGGCAAAAGGGAGGTAAAAGAGACCAGCCTGTGGAATTCTTTTAGAAACACCTGCATTCATAGATGCCTTGCAACAGGAAGGGGCCTGGGTTCCTCTCATCCACATTTGGACCTGCACTGGAGGACAAGGGAGCCTGGAGAGTTGGGGAAGGGACCTTCTGGGCCGCACAGCTGCAAGCAGAGGGCTGTTCTCTGGAGGTACAGGCTGGACCCTGAAAGGCCAGGGCAGGACCGTCCGTCTGAGTGGCTCTGCCAGTCACGGGCGTCTCCAGCCCAGACGTCCCCAGATCACTCTGCACACGTCTCCCTGAGTCACCTTCCCCTGGGAACCATGCAGGGCCAGGCTGGGGAGGTTGGGGCCTCAGAGGCTGGGCTGCCTGGTGGCCCAGGAAAGGTGGCTTTGGAGGAAGGGCAACTTCAGGGAGGTTGGGGCGGGGAGGGTGGGCAGGAGAGAGGCTGTCCACTTCCCCCCAGTTCTGGGTTTAACTCCATCTCCTGAGTAAATGGCATAGCAGGTGCCCACAAGGAGACACCTCCGCAGCCTTCTTGCTTTTGTTTACTGACTTAATTCCTCCAGATCAAAGGCTGCCCCTTCCTCCCTAAGCAGGCAGGCAGGGGAATTACATTATTTATATTGAAAATGGGCAAGAACTCCACGGGGACTTCTTCCTCATGGCTGATAGGACAAAATGAGGTCGCTGCGTGCCCGTCGCCACCCCCCCCCACCCCCTACCCCGGCGTCTGCAGTGGGTGCCCACGGGCTTAGGATGGGTTACTCCAGGTGCCGGGCAGGCCAAGGGCTGCTCACCCACCTGCGCTCACCTTGAACCTCCAGTAAATTATTGACCGGAGCAGCAGGTATTAATGTGACGAAGCCAGAACATCCTCTCCGGGCAGCCCCCAGCCTGGGTGATCTATCATCTCCCTGGGCTTTGCAGCTGGCACTGGGCAAACACAGCGAGGACAGAGAGGCCCGATGCAGGTCATTAAGCTCCTGGTACAGGTGGAGTGAGGGCCCAGGCGGGGGCCACAGGTGGGTCTGGTCGTTCTTGGGCTGGGGTTTCCTCTGGGTCACCTATTGCCCATTCCTGGGCTTCCTCCTGCAACTCCCCCGCCCCATCCTCAAAGGAAGCCTCCAGAGAGAGTCACGGCTTAGAGCTTCCCTGGGCATGGTCAACTCCCACAAACCTCGACAAAACTCCCTTTTCGATGAGGAAACCGCTGTGCCCAAAAGCTAGGTAACTTGTCTCGACCACGTGGCTGCTGAGTGGCTGACTCAGGTCTTCTCTGAGCTCCAGGTCAGGGGCTTTGAGCCCGGGTGACGTCCTCTGGCCCTCCCCACGGCTATGTGAAAGGAACAGGTGCCACGTCTCTCCGTGCGCAGCTCTTGGTGCTTGTGGGGGAAGGGTGGCACCACTACACCCGCAATCCCCTTCCCTAGAAATCGTAGTGTGGGCGGGGCGGGGGCGGTCCTCTCATCTTCATGTTAGCCTGACAGCATCCCAGAGGTGCCCAGAGGCGTCACTCCCAGCCCTCTCTGCAGAGGGGGAGCCAGGGGGCAGGGAGTGGGTATGCAGCGAGCGACCTCGCTGGGAGGTGTCTCGATTTCTTCAGCTCAGAGGCAACGTACCAGGTGCTATTCTGGGGCTGCCACTCCAGCGAGGAAGAGGCACCATGTGGGAACTGGGAGGGGACACGGTGGGGGTTCCTCTGTGAGGCCCCGGTCCTGGCGGAGCTCAGTGGCCCTGAGCTGGCTCCAGCCTCCCTAGCGGTGCCGGGCTTGCACGGCTGCCATAATGCAGTGATGACAGGCTGCCAGGGAGCCCCGCGCGGCCCGGGAGGGGAGAGAGGCCTGGCCTCCCCATCAGCTGCCTGAGCTGAGAGGGAGACGACGGAGAACACGCGGATGGCTCGACTGTCTCTTCCCCAGACGCGCAAGAGAAATTGGATTAGACATGGTGGCAGCAACCGTCTCACCAATACCTTTCCCCCGGGAGTCCTGCTGCCAACTCGTCATTACATCCGTGGGTGGCTCCTGACCCACTCCTCCAAAGCGAAGGCTTCTGGGGTGGCCAGCCCCGGGGACGGCTGGAAGGCAGTCAGCTCAGGAGAGGGCCACAGAGAAGGACGAAGTGCTGGCAGGGATGCCCGAAGGGGCCACTCAGGGACCCTCGTGGGGCCGAGCTGCAAACGCCACAGTGAAACACCCAGATCCTAGCGTGGTCAAAGCAAACGAAAAACGACACACACAAAAAAGCAGAGGAGAATTCAACCTGTCTCCCCGCTTAATTCCAACCCCACTGAATGGTGATCTTGACATCTGTGAGAGCATATTGTTATCTTTTTGGGGTCGGGGATTGGCTTAAAAAAATAGGGGGTAAAAATATTGTCTGGACAACTTCAGAGGACCGGTATTTATAAGGTTCTTTCTCTAGCTTGGGACTAGTAGGAAATCAGACTATTTCTAATCACTGCAAATGAAATGTGGCAGCTTCTCAACACCCGAAACTAACATAATGTTGTAAATCAATTATACATCAATTAAAAAAACCCAGCAATTTCTTATTGTTTATTGAACAAAAACAGTTGAATTAGTTACTAACTCTATACATTTAAAATGAACACAATAGTGAAGTGTTTAAAAACCTCATAATTCTCTAGCTTTACAACTTCATATCTATCTTTCCAATATATATATATAAAGCTGGTATATATATATATGGCTCCCTTGGTAGCTCAGCTGGTAGAAACTCCACCTGCAATGCAGGAGATCCTGGTTCAGCTCCTGCATCGGGAAGATCCTCTGGAGAAGGGATAGGCTACCCACTCCAGTATCCGTAGGCTTCCCTGGGGGCTCAGGTGGTCAAGAATCTGCCTGCAATGCAGGAGACCTGGGTTCATTCAGTCCCTGGGTTGGAAAGATTCCCTGGAGAAGGGAACAGCTACTGACTCCAGTAATCTGGCCTGGAGAATTCCAGACTGTATAGTCCATGGGGTTGCAGAGTCCAAAAACATGACTGAGTGACTTTAAACAAAATCCCCTAAGCTCAGAATAGTTCTCAACCCCAAGGGTGAATGGCATGTGGCCCTGTGACCACACGGGGCCCCCTCTGGCCCATAGGCAGCACCTGGGCTCCCGGGGACTCCTCATGCTGCCCACCACCCCCCTTTCAGAGCCGGAAACGGGGACCTCGGAAGCAGAAGTGCCTGGAGTGACCGTCCAGTATGGCACCCTAGTTTCCAGGTCTGGAACTGAGGGCAGGCGAGGTGTGTGGGAAGGTCCCTGGGCGATGGAGACCCAGCACACAGCCTGCGTCATGGGAAGCACGAGTGGGGTGCCCCGATGAAGGTGCAGTCAGGGGCGCTGCCAGCAGCCCGGAAAAGGGGGGTCCCTTCCCCACCAACACAGGGATCGGGCTGAGGTCCTAGACATCAGTGGGGGCAGAGGCCTGTTTCCCCCTGGGGCCCTCAACGCCCACCACTGCAGGGACTGGAGCGACGAGCAAACTGAGGCCCAAGCCCAACTTTTCACAGTTTAGGATTTTTATTAAAACAATCATTTAAATTACAACAGTCCGCCAGAATAGAAAACAGCCTTCCCTGGTCCGGCTCTGACAGGAGGCCCCATGGGAGGGGGAGGGGGGTTTGATGTCTCTGAAAACCGACGGAGCTTCCCTGGAAGCCCAGAGGGGCCGGCCTGGCCCTGGGGCAGCAGCCATCTCCCCGCAAAGGCCGCCCCCTCCAGGGGCCGCCAGGTCTCAGCCCTGTCAGCTGGGACGCTCAGTCGCTGTGGCTGGTTGTCAGCCTCAGGACGTGTTGTTTGGATTTGAAAGAGAAAAGAGAGGGAGAGAGAGAAGCCTGTCCCCAAGACTCAGAAGGCAGTCACTCAGGAAGCATTATGTAAGGGCGCGGGGGCCGTCCAGCAGGGACCGCACACGGCAGGGGGTGTCTCTTATACACATCTAGATGTGTATAAGAGACAGGAGAAAAGCCGTGTTAATAAAAGAATAGGGCGCTGAGACGGCCGCCCAGCGTGTGCAGCTCAGAATAGCAATGTGCTTTCTCAAGGCAAACAGAACTCCCCAGGTGTTAATGCAAATTCACTCCAGTTAAGATGAAAGAGGGTTGTTTCAACGATCCCAGGCAGCGCCCTGCTTTCGGTGCAGGTCAGGGGCTTCCTTAACTGGACAAGCCCTCAGCTCGCCCACTGACACATCACAGTCGCCTCCGCTGTGGGCAAGTGCCCTAAGAACGGAGCTCCTCTTTCAAAGTCCTTCTTCCACTCGGGCTCAGGACCCTTTGGAGGGTCCCGTCGTTTCCGCCTGTCCATCTCTGGGAGGTACCTGCCCGCTCTCGTCCCCGAAGAAAACTGCAGTGTTCCAGCCAGCCCACTCCCACCCCGAGGCAGCTCCCCTACACGGCTCAGATGCCAGCCCGCTCCCCTGTGGCCACAGACGTCAGACACACAAGCAGCAGTTAAATAATAATAATAATAATAATAAAAATCCCACAAAGCCCGACAATGTTTTTATAAATGACCATCATGCTCTGGGCCCACAGCCACTGTTACGGACTAAATCTCCAAAGAACGGAGCTCCTCTTTCAAAGTCCTTCTTCCACTCGGGCTCAGGACCCTTTGGAGGGTCCCGTCGTTTCCGCCTGTCCATCTCTGGGAGGTACCTGCCCGCTCTCGTCCCCGAAGAAAACTGCAGTGTTCCAGCCAGCCCACTCCCACCCCGAGGCAGCTCCCCTACACGGCTCAGATGCCAGCCCGCTCCCCTGTGGCCACAGACGTCAGACACACAAGCAGCAGTTAAATAATAATAATAATAATAATAAAAATCCCACAAAGCCCGACAATGTTTTTATAAATGACCATCATGCTCTGGGCCCACAGCCACTGTTACGGACTAAATCTCCACGTCAGGGAAGGGTGGTAAGCCTGAGGAGAGAGCCGCAGACGCTGGAGGACCCCCACCAGGAACCCTGTCTCAGGGTTAGAGGCCTTGGAGGGACAGGGGAGACGGAGGGGAACCTCCCAGCCACAGCCGTTCACACCTAGTGTTCAGAGTCCCACCCTGCACGTCCCGGGGGCTGGCTGCCTGTGGGCAGGGCGGCCCGAGGCGGTGGCGGCCAGCCCAGGACAGCCACTAGGGCAGCTCGACCATGGAATCTGGCAGGATCTCTGTGAGCGTCTCAGTCTCTCAAAACCACTTAGGATGACTGGAGACCACCTTTGACCCCAGGAAATCTCCGGGCCCTCACAGGTCTTCACGTAGGAAGCGTCTTCTCACTGGATGAGACTTACCTCCTGCCGCTCTGCGCAGGAGCCGCATGGGGAGGATGTAAACAGGCTGGTAGGTCCAGCAGGCCGAGGAGGACGGGCGGGAGAGTGGCCCGGGACCAGGGGGGGAGTGTGGGCCCTGGGGTGGTGCACGGGGCGGGAGCCAGGCACTGCCGACACCCCACCCCCTCGGCCCAGGGAGAATGCAAAGTGGAGGCTCTGGGGAGACAAGGGCAGCAGGAGGGGAGGCCCGGGCACCATCACAGGTGGGGGGCTATGCCAGCGCGTGGCCAGGAGGAAGGATGCTTCAGATCGACAAGACGGACCGCGGCCAGTGAGACATCCCTGTGGGGCCTCAAGAGCCCTGCAGAGACCCTGGTCGTGGCTGGGCTGACTAGAGCGACGGAGAACCTCCTCACGTCCTTGCCACGTGCAGCGGCCTCTGGCCGGAGAGGCCCACTCCGCCTTCGCCTGCCTCTCAGACCTGAGTCTGAGCGGACAGAAGAGAGGCAAGTGAGTGTTTCGTACGGTGCAAGTTCCAGATGCAGGCCTGGCTGGCCTCCCAGGCCCTCTGCCAGCAGCCAGTCCTTCACCACAGCTTGGGCTGGGTTTTCCCTGGGTGCAGCTGCATTCCACTCCCCACCACGGGCGGCCAGAGCACTGGCCCCCGGGGGCGCCTGGGCCAAGCGCCCATCTCCTCCGGGCTCGTCATGGCTGAGCTCTCTGATGACATGGAGCAGGCAGACCTCTCTGGGCCACCTTCTCTCCACGCCAGCTCCTTACCAGGGAAGGAGATGAATGTTCTGGAACCCTGGGGGCAGGGGTGGGGGATGGCACCAGCCTCTGGGTCTCCAGGGGGCCTGTGTACTCCCCTCCCTGCAGCCACTTCCCAGCCGGGGGACCGGGGCGGTCAGCCGGGGCAGGGGAGGTGGGGACAGTAAGACACACACTCCAGGGTGCTTTGGACGAAGGAAGCATAGGATCCCACATCAGACAAGGAGAGACAAATACTTCTTAAAAAAGACCTAAAGACTCAGGTCAGGAGAACTAGAACCCCATGAGAGAACCCTCTGCAGGGTCATAGTTCAAGGCAATTGCACATGAAAGGCCTGGGCTCTCCACTCGGCCAGCCTTCGGGCAGCTCCCGCGGTGTCGGGCCCATCCCGTCGTGCCGGGGGCAGGCAGGCAGAAGCAGCCGATCCTGGGGTGGCCGGGTCACCTGCTAGAGCTCTTCAAAGAAGGCCACTCGGGACTTGGCGCTCTGCAGGGTGAGCTGTAAGGAAGCAGAGAAGATGGTGAAGGCAGGGCTGGCTTCTTGCCCTTCACAACAGGACATCCTCCTGCCTTGGGGACTAAGCTCGAAGCGGGTTTGGAAAGGGAAGACGGCTCGAGAAGCCGGTGGTCAGCCCCAAGCAACTTTCCAGAGTTGTCCAAGGGCTCAGATTGGGAGGTGACCAGTGAAGACACGCAGGAGGGAGGGATGGCTGGCGGGTGGAAGATCCCGGGGCATTTGAAGAGACTCCTCCACCCCATCTACAAGGCGTGCTATCCACGCCAGGGCTCGAGGGTCAGCTCTGCAGAGCCGACATCTCAGTCCTCAGGCCCTGGGCCTGCCGCTGGGGCAAGGTGACGGGCCTTGGGCGGGGCAGGCCCGCGTCACGTGAGGACCAGCTCGTCTCTTCTTCTCCCGGTTCCCCAGGGAACCCCAGAGCCGACCTGCCCGTGACCTGGCAGCTGAGAGCGTGTTTCCATCCACAAACTGGGACGGAGGGCCCGGGCTTTCTAGGTGGGGCTGGTTCAGGCAGGGAGGGGCAGCACGAGGTGGTGCGGGAGATGCTCTGGGCCCGAGGCCTTTCCTGAGAGGCAGGAGCCCGGGGAAGAGGTGGAAGGGAAGGGGAAGGCCGGGGGAGGAGCTCCTGGCTGGCAGATAAGGCCCGAGCTTGGGTTTGCGACCTCTCGGGGCTGCCAAACCTTGATTCCCCAACCCCGCAGGCCCCTGGCCAGGAGCTCCCCAAGCGGAAGCATCTGGCGCGGGCACCCTCCTAGTGCCCGGCTCTGCTCCTGAAATCAACCGCGCCGGTGAGACTGTGCACCAGGTCCAGCTCTGGGACTTTGCTAAGCAGAGTTTCCGGGCATGGGGACGCAGAGCACGCACAGTCTGCCCACCTTCACGCCCTCGAGCCTCTCGGCGCGCAGTGGGAGCTCCGCTTGCCGAGTGAGCAAAATGCAGGTGTGACTGCAACGAACGGTGAGATGCAGGGGAAATTCGAGAGTTCCCCACTGGGCCGGAGAGGCCCAGGAGCTAATTCTCCATCACCAGCTCGCTGTGGGGCCTCAAGAGACACGCCTGACCTCTCTGGGCCCCTGTTCTCTGGAGTTCAACCACAGGGGCAGGCTAGATGGCCTGGCTGATTCCCTCATTCAGAGACCTCTGGCAGCCTCTGAATCCAAAGAGCTTGGCTCTGTGAAGGGCGGGGGAGGAAGGCTCCAACCCAACCACTTCACCATCAAAGATGCACAGCATCAGTGCTCTCGAAATGAGACAGCTTGAGAGCCGGCTCTTTAAATCCTGCCAAATCTTTTGGCCTTGAAGTTCCCGACTAACAAGCTAAATGCAGGGAGGCATCTGAGCTGTTTCCTTCAGTGGAACCAATTTCTGAAGCCCTTTGGAAAGCCCAGCTCTAACGGGAATGCAGAGAGCTTTCATTTCTTTGCTGAGATGGAACTCCCTCTAGAAGGATGGGCTTCTCCCTGAGAAGGACACGCTCGGTGATAATGGGAACCAGGATGCGGAAGAGAGAGCCAGGGAGCCGCTGGGACACAGATCGTCCTGGGAGAGAATGAACTGAAAGGGGTGGAAGCCTGTGTACCACTCGGGTCCCTCCAACATGCCGGGGGCCCTCAGGTCAGCTCTCCTGGGGACAGGGGACCACGGAGACATACTTTGCCACAGCCCTCCTTTCCAGGCACCCAGTCAGTCATAGGCACAGCCAGACCGCCTGACCCAAAGCCCACCCGGGCTGCTGAGCCGTGGGGTGGTCCTGACGGTCCCTTCCTCACAGGGAGATCAGAAACACCTGATGACACGCTACGGCTGGTGATCTACGGTGGTACTGAAGGAGACCACATCCCTCCTCCCCCAGCTCTGGCTCCTGGCCTTCCAGGGATCAGGAAGCAGGGCGGAGCGCAGGTTAGAAGGGGTGCAGGCGAAGGCTCATGGCCGCTGAGGTGGGGCAAGCAGATGCCCCCGAGTCGGGGGGCCTGGCCACTTCCCCAGGCGGGGAGCCCAGCCTGTGCAGGCCTCTCAGAGCCTGCTGCCCGTTTGTACGATGGTGGTGCCAAGGATTCCTGGACTGTCTAGGCGAGCTGCGTGCCAGCTATCCCCTCGAGGTGCTAGCACCAGACCCCAGCTACTCACTCCAGCGTGAGCTTCTCAGGAGGCGAAGCCCTCTTTGGGTGGGCAGCACGCATCCCTGGACCCCAGCCCACACTAACCTCTTATCTCTCAAGAGCAGCAATTGAGCCCCAGTCCAAGCAGAGGTGTGGGGACAGACCCCACGCCCTGGCCATGCAGAAGCAGGGAGGCACCCCGGGCACATGGCCTCAGCAAGAAGACAGTACTGTGGGCTCCCGGCTGCTGGACGGACGGGTGGGGCCACCAGACAGAGGAGGCCGACATGGCTGCTGACACCAAGGGCCCTGGGACTTCAGCCCTGGCCCACAGTCAGACTTGCCCCCGTCCCTCCCTCTTTCTGCACAGTTCGTGTAAATGTAAATCCCGTGTGAGCTGCTCAGTCGCTCTTTGTGACCCCATGGACTATAGCCCGCCAGGCTCCTCTGTCCGTGGGATTTCCCAGGCAAGAACAGTGGAGTGGTCTGCCGTTTCCTTCTCCAGGATCTTCCCCGACCAGGGATGGAACCCGGGTCTCCCACACTGCAGGGAAGATTCTTTACCGTCTGAGCTGCAGGGCAGCCATGGCGGCTCCCATTCCCACAGGATGCCTGCCATCAGAGGAGAATCTCGCACGAGCGCCGCCAGAACCCTCCCAGCAGCCACGGCAGCCCCCGCCTGCCCCAGCTCAGCAGCATCCTTCATCTTGGGCGTCACGCCATGATCGTGGTCCTGCTGGAGAGCAAGCGGGGAGGCGGGCAGGCAAAGGGTCTGCAGGGAGAAGCCTGGGCTTCTTCCCTCCACGTGGGGACTCAAGCCCCGGGGCTGGGAGATGTGCCCTTGGGGTCTGCCAGCCCACGCTCCCAGCCCCTGGGCTTGAGATTACTCCCCTCACCTGTGGGATCCCTGACTGCCAGCTCTTTCTAGAAAGCTCCCTGACTGTCACACTGACCACGCAGCCTCAGGCAGGATGTGTTCCTAAACAAGGAAGGGAAGCCCTTTGTAGTGTGAACTGCCCCTGTGGTCGACTCAGTAGACTCCGGGAGATCGGCTCTCAGAGGCCGGGAGCCCAGCCACCGTCTCACCCCCCAAGGTGTACAAGCCACTCATTTTTCCGTCCACCTTCCTGGCTCTCCATCTAGCAGGCAAGGGACCACACGGGCGATGATCTGACTGAGGCCTCGAGTCCTGCCGTGTCGCACGGGAGAGTCGAAGCTCATCCCGTGAGCCCACCTCCCATCCTGCAGACCCTTGGTGATCCAGCAACACGCGTCATCACCCCCAGAGGGACTGCTCGGGGTGGGGCACGGGGGTGTGGTGGGCAGCGCCTCCAGGACTGGGGCTAGAGGAGGACCCCCCGCCATTTCAGTAGATGGAGGAGCAGAAAGGCCTAGGGACGTAGACGGCAAGTGCGGCCTCGCGCACACAGGCTGCCCCATCCAGGACCCGCGGGGTCCACTCCACCTTCTCTGAAGCCTTCTGAGGATGCGCGGCCTCAGCGGGTCCGCTCGCCGGCGCCCCGAGGGTGACAGAAGACCATGACGGGCTCCTCCCCGGGCTCAGGGCTGACCGCGCCTCTCTCCCCACCGTCTCCTAATACCTGATTCAGATCAGCCATGTGAATAATGCAGGAGGAATTAAGTTCTCTCTCTCTCTCTCCTGAACCAGCTGTTCAAGTCTGTCACTAATCCAAGCTCCATCAGACAAACTTCTTTTCTCTGCCGGCTGCAGAGCTGGACAGAGGTTTTCACTTTTGGGGGATGTGTGTGTGTGTTGCGGGGGGCGGGCGTCTGGGCCACCTGTGGCCTGGCCCCTTCATCCTGCCCAGCCTTAACACACACAAGCCCGGCAGAGTTGCCTTCCCGCTCCCGCCCACCTCCCCGTGGCACTGCCCATTGTCTGTGACTGCCACCGGGCTGGGCAA
>SJYC01076449.1:0-11135 GCA_006408675.1 Madoqua kirkii
GGGACCCCACGCCCTCGTTCAGGAGACCCAGGGGCCAGGAACACGTGCCGCGGTCGCTCTCCTCCCCCCATCCCCGCCACCCCAAGAATGCCATGGGTCTACATTCCCAAGGGCAGCCTTTGATCACAAGTGCCGCTCAGACTCGGATGCAAATGTCAAACCAGTTGTGCTGATTATTGATCGGGAGAAGATGGAAATGTGCAGTGAAGATCAGTGGGAGCAGGAAAATACAGCCTTGCGAATCCAGATCGCACAGCACCATCGGTGTGGTTCACTCTGGCTTTTTAAAAGCTTTTACCTCCCAACACGTGGAAGCTGAGGCACCACTGGGTGCGCACCTGTCTCTTATACACATCTAGATGTGTATAAGAGACAGGCCACTTGGGTGATCAGTGACGAGATAGCGAGAAGCAGCTCTACAATTAAGCTAGGAGAACAAAATTAATCAGAGAGCCAGGAGTCCTCCAACTAGTCTCTGGGGGCCTCACCTCAATCCACTCATCGCTGGGGGGGTAAGAGAGAAAGGCGGCGGGGGTGGGTAGTGGGGGCGTCTTATTCATTTTAGACAAGGAGACCTACAAGGCTGAACCCGTTTCAGACACTAAACTAAGAACTCTAGGGGGCCGAGACCTTGCTCTTCCCATAAAAATGCAGGGGAATCGAAATGCAAGCCCTAAAATCATGTTTCACTTTCTCTCCGCCACTACATGTTGAGAACAGAGGAGCTGGGGTGGGGGCAGTGGGGGCAGCACAGATGCAAAAGGACGAGTGGCTTCTCCACCACTGGGAGCAGGAAGGTGAACGCCAAATCCAGAAGCAGCAGCGAATTCCCACATAATCTCTGGCTTGGGGTGTGATCAACATTCCTCTTCCAGAAGAGAAGCTGAGGGGGCAGGGCTGGCGGAGGGGGATGGCGGCTGGGAACTGGCTGGATTAAGGGATTCTGTCATCTTGCTAGCTGACAACTTGCACCCGAATGCCATCTGGTGATGTGTACAGGGGCAGAGAGCTTGTCCACACCCTTATCCCGAAACGGAGGTGGGACGAGGGGTCCACCGCCACGAACAAATCCAGTTTGGCATCAGCTGCTTTATCTGCTTCTGGGAGAAACCTGCCTGGGAAAACCCGGAGGGTGCCTTTGGTTTATGCTTCCTTTAGGCTGAACGGCGCCTGGAAACTGGTGTCTGCCGGCATCTCCGGCCGCCCCGGTGATGCTTGGCTTCTCCACCTGGAAAATGGACTAATCAGCCCACTTCACCTCGCTGGGCACAGGGAGGCTGACGGATGGGCACGGAGCGCTCGGCACAGGCACCTGGGGAAAACGGTGCAGACAGACCCATGTCTTTTCAAATCGCCAACATCAGAAGGGAAATCACGGCAGGGATCGTCAGAACAGAACCTCGCTACCGCAGAATGAGTTTACAGGCGGATTCGTCCCTCCTGTGGTTGCGGTGACAGATCAAGTGATAGAGGGAAGCGGCATGGACACGTACGGTCCGTGTTGAGAGACCAGATGAGATGGGGCAAGATATCCTGGAGGAGAAGGCAGGCTTTGTAGGCTCCTCGACACCTCCCACAGGGAATGGGCTCACCCAGGTCAAGCCCACTCGCCCAAGGGAGGGGCTGGATCGTGGTCTTTTGGCAAAGAGGCTGAGCCAACGGGGTCCCTGAGATGGGTCTGGGGGCAATGAGCGTGTCAACCACACCAGCAGCACAGCCTGTGAAGGGTCCTGGGTCCCGGCAGGCAACGCAGAGAGGCCGGTGGTGGCTTTAGCCAGGAAGGACGCCCCTAGCGTGAGTCCACCTCGCCCTGGGGTTGATCATGCCCCCGGTGTTTTAACTGCTGCACTTGACTCCCAGCCCTGCGGCTCCAGAGGGAGTCCCCGCAAATTGAAGATGTCACTGGTCTTTTATGTCTTCCTGATCTGAGAGCGGCAGTTGGGCTTCAGAGACGTGTTGAGGCTCCTCACTGCCGCCTCCCCACCAGCAGAAACCACAGCAGGGCCTCGGTGGTTCGCACCACTTATGAAGGAAATAAGCTTTCTAAGCTCTCTGACCTCCAGGATTTCTCATCTGTCGACTGCCTTTGAGATCCTGTGCTTCTTCAGAGAGCACGGGTACGAAACACAAGGACAAGCTTGCTGGCGCTCAGACCAGCCCAGAATGACGCAGCCCCTCGAGAAGGGGTGGGGTGAGGGGTGCGACCGCGGTGCCACCTCCACAGTGCGCCACGCAGCTAAATCGCACCCGGGCACCGCGCACCTCGTCGGCACGGTGGCTCTGAAGGCAAGAGGCTCAAGCCCCGGACACCATTTCCCCCTCCCTCAGCCTCACTGTGGGACCCCACGCCCTCGTTCAGGAGACCCAGGGGCCAGGAACACGTGCCGCGGTCGCTCTCCTCCCCCCATCCCCGCCACCCCAAGAATGCCATGGGTCTACATTCCCAAGGGCAGCCTTTGATCACAAGTGCCGCTCAGACTCGGATGCAAATGTCAAACCAGTTGTGCTGATTATTGATCGGGAGAAGATGGAAATGTGCAGTGAAGATCAGTGGGACAGGAAAATACAGCCTTGCGAATCCAGATCGCACAGCACCATCGGTGTGGTTCACTCTGGCTTTTTAAAAGCTTTTACCTCCCAACACGTGGAAGCTGAGGCACCACTGGGTGCGCACGCCTCGCGCTGTCACGCAAGTGTGGCGCCTCCCAGGCCAGGCTCCCCAGCAGGTTCGCTTCTTTGCGTAAGTTCAGGCCCTCGCTGAATTTTTACACGGAACTGCGTGCCATGCTGTGCACAGTCGTGTCCGACTCTGCGACGCCGTGGACTGTAGCCGCCAGGCTGCTCTGTCCATGGGATTTCCCAGCAAGAATATTGGAGTGGGGTGCCGTTTCCTTCTCCAGGAGATCTTCCCGACTCAGGGATCAAACCCGTGTCTCGTGTGCGTGCGCCTCCTGCATCAGCAGGTGGATTCCTTACCACCGCACCATTTGGGAAGCCCGCAGGGAAGCCACCGAATCCTCATAAAAACCCCGAGGGGCATGAACTGTTTTATTCCCCTTTCATAGGTGAGGACACTGACCTTAGCAGAAGGTAAGAATTACAGAGGAAGGAAGTGGCAGAGCGGCTGGCCCCGGCGAGGCAGACTGCACTGCCCCTCGGCATTGCCATGGTAACATGGTAACCCCTGCCCCGGGTGAACCCTTGGAATTTAGCCTAAGTGTCACCAGCCCCAGAGGGTTCTGCTGAGTCGGGTCAGACACAGGCCTCGAGGGGGAGGTGGAGAGCAAAGGGGGAGGAATACACCCGGATGGCCAAAGGGAGGGGAACCAGTCTTTCCTCAAAGAAATCTGTGATCAGAAGACACGGAAAATGAAACAAAGCAAAATCAATGCAGGCTGGTTTGAACCAAGATTAATGACGAGCTTCAGGACAACGGAAACTCTTCGGTTCACCACCGATCTGCATTTCTCACCCTGGACTTTCTAGATGGAGCTGTGCCCTTGACAGTCTGGGTGCCCACACCTCAGAGTCTGTGGTGGTATTTCCCATCATCTAGGCTCACTCTTGGAGAAGGCGATGCACGATGAACTGTTTTATTCCCCTTTCATAGGTGAGGACACTGACCTTAGCAGAAGGTAAGAATTACAGAGGAAGGAAGTGGCAGAGCGGCTGGCCCCGGCGAGGCAGACTGCACTGCCCCTCGGCATTGCCATGGTAACATGGTAACCCCTGCCCCGGGTGAACCCTTGGAATTTAGCCTAAGTGTCACCAGCCCCAGAGGGTTCTGCTGAGTCGGGTCAGACACAGGCCTCGAGGGGGAGGTGGAGAGCAAAGGGGGAGGAATACACCCGGATGGCCAAAGGGAGGGGAACCAGTCTTTCCTCAAAGAAATCTGTGATCAGAAGACACGGAAAATGAAACAAAGCAAAATCAATGCAGGCTGGTTTGAACCAAGATTAATGACGAGCTTCAGGACAACGGAAACTCTTCGGTTCACCACCGATCTGCATTTCTCACCCTGGACTTTCTAGATGGAGCTGTGCCCTTGACAGTCTGGGTGCCCACACCTCAGAGTCTGTGGTGGTATTTCCCATCATCTAGGCTCACTCTTGGAGAAGGCGATGGCACGCCACTCCAGTACTCTTGCCTGGAGAATCCCATGGACGGAGGAGCCTGGTGGGCTGCAGTCCCTGGGGTCGCACAGAGTCAGACACGACTGAGCGACTCAGCATAGCACCAGCAGGCTCACACTGGCCCAGACCACAGCCCAGGCACAGGGCGAGAGCCACCCCAGCATGGCAGGTGGCTGGCCAGCAGGCTTGGTTACTGGCTGCTGGAAACACCCAAGGCCAGAATGTGCCTCCCCTCCAACTTTACATGTAGCAAAAGCTACCACTGCTTGATCTGTGATGCTGAGATTAAGTCCAGCTGTGTTGAGAGCCAACTCCATTTTATTAACCCTCGATTAATCTGAATTCTGGGTTAACTGGAGCTTGCAGCCAGCCTACTTTGAAAACAAGTTCATATCAAGACATTAAAAAAAAAAAGAAGGCGTCTGTGCATGTCCTAGGAGCAGTCTGACTACAAATCAAACCTCGTTTGTCTGGAATCACAGCTCAGTGAGGACTGATGGTCAGACCAGGCCTCTGAAGAACTGAATCATCACAGAAAGAAGAGATGAAACCATCCCAAGGGAGAACAGTATGGTCACACAGAGCATCTGACAGCCCAGACTGAGACAAAAAATGGGCTTTCCGTGGGCCCTGTGCTCGCCACGGGGCCCAGGAAGCTACAGTGGGCCCACCCTGGGTGCTGTGCCACCTGGCACACTCATCTCATGGTCCTCGCGCCTGCCCAGCACAGAGCATGCACCGCTTGGTGACGGGGTGTTCAGTGCCAGCACGTGGCGTGAAAGCTCGAGAAACAGGAGCCCGCTAAATAAAAGTGTCACAAACGAAATTGTGGTTCACGCCAGGGGTTCCTGGAACGACTGACAGATCGAATCCATCTTATAATGAGATCCATCTGGGACTTTAATAGCTAACCTCTCCCGCTTGGATAACAACTGCAAATAGGATCTGTCCTGTGCCAGATCGCACTTTTGGATACAAAGCTTCCAATGGGCTTGTTTTATTCTGGGAGCAGAAACCATGGCGAGGATAGCAAAGAACATGCCCACATGTACCGCGGGTGTCGGCGGGCTCCCTGGCGCGGGTTCTGCCGGGGTTCGGGCGAGGAGCAGGGGGAGAGTCATTTTATTACTGTATGTAATGAATTCTCTCCACTGCCTAGGCCTGTGGGGAGAATAATGAACTGGTGCAGAAGGAAAGCAGCAATCATTCAATTAATTCACTTGGCGGGCGCTGACCGCCCGTCGGCCAGGACTGCGCCGTCCCGACGGGAGTTCCCGCCGAGGCGGCCGTCAGCGCGCTCGCTGGCGGACAGACAGTCCGCTGAGCCTGACCGCGGCTCGGACCCCTGTGCTAGCGGTTTGCTTTACTTGAAAAGAGAATAGATGTGGACAGAAACGGGGTTGGGGGGCGGCTCACAGGTAGCTCTCCTCGCCCCACCCCGGTCCCCCGACCAGGAGCTGCCAGGTGTGACCGCGGACGGGTCTTCAGAGGCTGTCACCATATGAAAGGTCATGATCTCGAGTTAAAAAGACACCCAAAGAGACCCCGTTCCCATGCTAGGGTTATTTATCGGAGGGGGACGCCACCAAGATGCAGGACTTGAGACTCACCTGACCGGACAAGAAGCTGTGGCCTCCCCAGCCCAACAACGACGCACGTGAGGGAAGGGCAGCGGGGCCGACAGCCCCTGGCACGCTCTTCCGAACGAGGCGGCCCCCAGGGGCCTGGAGGTCGGCCGGCCCCACAGGGGCACACCTGCTCTCAGACTCAAGCATGCTGCGGCCAGGCCCCAGGCGCCGCCTGCCCCCCGGAGGGCTGGGCGCGGCCCGGGGACACAGACAGGCAAGCTCATGCAGGGGTTAGTACCACAGAGGGCGGGCCCATCACCACATACAGAGTACCTGGCATAACCTACTGTCAGGCTCAAATGCAGATAGGTCTTCTGCCTTGGGCTTGAGGCTAAACCAGCAAGATAAAAACGAAGAAAAACAGAAAACACACCCTGTGATATCAACAATGTCACGTGCCATCGTGCCATCTGCAAAATGCTTTCAGACCGGGTCTGAAACTGTACTGGTGACTTCACCCGTTTGTTTTTTACGGCTTGGAGACGGGGGCTGTGGGGCAGCTACATACAGCCTGTGCCCGGGGCGGCAGGGGAGAGAGAGTGGAGTGGGGAGGGTTCCGAGGCAGCTCCCTGGAGGCCCAGCCAGCTCCCTGGCCAGCTGGTCCTTCCTTCTCTCTGCCCACAGGCTAAGGCCTCGCTCTAGGTCCCCTCTCTGCTCAGAGTTTCAGACGTGGGTCCAGGAGGGAAAGCTGTTAAGTTACAGAAGCTGGGGGAAAGAAGAGCGTGGGTGGTGGGGAGGTCTCTTCTTCCTGGTCATGCTATTAAAAGGAATTCTCTACTTGGTGCCAATGCTAACTAGAGTCAGGAGGAAGGATTTGGGACTCCCGATTGTCCCCCTGTGTGATGGCAGGTACACACATCTCTTAGGGTTTTCAGATACAGCTTAACCACTGAAAACAGTCCTCCAACTGGGAGACTGATTTTAAAGGCTCGGGTAAAGGGTACAAAATTAAACACATCTATCACCATCTAAGCTCACTGAAGAGCCTTGTCATACTGACTCTCGTGTGACAGGTGTTCCTGGCTCTAGGGGAAAGGGTCAGGAGCTGACGTCACCTGGCGGGAGAGGACCTTTCTGCTCTGCCCAGCAGAAGACAAGTATACTCTTGGGCTGACAGTGTGGGACTTAGCTTCCTCCCAAGGGCTGAAAGCCCCAAACATCCATGGAGAAAAAGACATGAAACTTGTTAGCAACATAAATGGGAGTCTCATCTTTTAAAACATTAAGGTTCTTCCAGACATTTCTTTTCAAGTCTGGACGAAAGCTTAACATTCAGAATTTGGTTCTGAATCAAGAACAGAATTTTACAGTCCTACGCTGCTTAGACCCACAAAAAGCTGAGAGGGAGAGGCCCGTCTCGACAGTTTCCCTTTCATTTTGCTTTCTCATTAAGTAAGGCAGCTCCCTGGGCAGAACTCCCCTCGGCTTGAAAGACAGAATTGCTTTACTGCTAAATGATGGATCAAACCTGTCCTGTAACCATGATTCATTTCATCAGAGCTCTTAACACAAGCTGCCCTTCCATCAGGCCAATGGGTTCACAGACATTGGCAGAGTAACTTCCCTTCCCGGTGTGAGTCAAAAAAAATTCCCTCAACTAAGTACATGTTAAAAAAAGAAAAATAACACGACCCCAGCGTGACAACTCGGCTGCCAAGGGAGCCAGATGCCGAGCCCACGCTTGTGAGTGGCCGTCCTGAGCAGAGAAGACGGGCGGCCTGGTACCTTTTTGATGGTGTTGTGCTTGCTGCCGCCACCACCCCGGTCGGAGTTCTCATTGTGCAGCATGTCCAAGGCTGTCTCCCGCTCTTTGAGTCTCAAGGCCTCGATCTCGGTCTTGAGCTCGTTAAGCTGCTCCTGCAGGTGCTTGCTTTTCTCCATGTACTCCACTCTACGGCGAGAGGACAAGCGTGTCACGGGGCTGGCAGAGCGCGAGGCCCGCTGTGGCCCAGAGGCCTCAGGCCCTCGAGCGGCTCGGCCCGGGACCCAGAGCCTGAGCTGGGGGCTCAGGTCTCTGCTCGGCCGCTCAAGGGCTGGGGGAATGCACCTGTTTCTCGTCCATGAAGTAGGGATGACGATCACAGAGCCGAGGTCAGGATTAAGCAGAAGGGGGCAGAGGATAGCCTCAGTGAGCTGTCCTACCAGTAGTAACGGCTAACAGAGAGCTTCTAAGTTCTGTCCAAGAAACAACATAAGAAGCCAGCCTCCCAGAACCAAGAATAATGTCCTCGTCTCAAGACCGAAGTCGCCCAGTCACGTCCGACTCTTTGTGACCCCATGGACAGTATAACCTGCCAGGTTCCTCTGTCCATGGGATTTTCCAGGCAAGAACACTGAAGTGGGTTGCCTTTTCCTCCTCCAGGGCATCTCCCAGACGCAGGGATCCAACCTGGGTCTCCTGCACTGCAGGCAGACGCTTTACTGTGTGAGCCGTCAGGGAAGCCACGCCCTTCTTGGAGAAGTGACTCCCTTCTGGTGGACCTCTGGGCAGGCCATGGCCCCATCCCTCCTTGCTCTATGCCATCATCTCCTAACAACGACAGACGCTCACACAGCCCACACTGGAAAGAGAAAGATGCCCGCCACCATCTACAGGCAGACGCACTGTGAGGGAGGCCACCACTCTTGGGGTGTCTGACCACCAGGGCGCAGCCAGGCAGACTGGGCCCTCCCAGACCCAAGGGGACGTTCTGCAGGGATTCCCAAGGCTGGTTATGGACTCTGCCCAGATGATCATGGGGACTGAGTAAGGAAACAAACTGTAAAAGAGCAGGGAACGGACAGGACCCCGATCGCGACCAGCTAACGCTGAACATGCCTAGGATGCGGAGAAAGGGGGAGGAGAACTCACACCGTGGGCGCCACAGTCAGAGACACTGGGCCCTCTCTCCTCAGGACACACTGCCCGGCCTGGGCATCAAGCCGGTTACCTGAGGACACCAAGCAAGGTGAAGGCGCTTGCCCTACAGAGTCAGGTGGGCAAGGGGCTGAACCACCGATCTGTCCCTCATCCACAGTGTGGTGCTGGGGGACTTCCTAGGTGCTCTAAGTCTGGGCCCCTGTTGATAACAGGAACACTAGGCCTGCCTCTGAAGTCAGTTGGCGGCAATGAAATGAAATGAACGCTAAAGAACCGTGTCACCAGGCACCCCACGCCAGGTAGCTGCGTGACAGTCCCCTGGCCGGGGTGGCACGGCTGGCTGATACACCTACGGCTCAGAGCAGGGGACCCCGGTTAGGTGTCCTCTGTAGGGGGGAGGTTCCCTTCCATCTCAGGGCCGTGGCCCCTGACCATAAAGTGAACAAGGAGGTCAGCTCAGGGCGGCTGAGCTCGGCCGCCAGAGAACACAGCTAGAAATCATGTTCCACCACCAGGTCAGAGCACGGCCGCCACTGAGCAGGGTCTGACTGGCTGGGAGATCCCAACAACCAGTCCTAGACTGTGGGTGAGCTCTGAAGCCACTGTAAACTCCGGGTCACCCATCAGGTGTCATTTCCATCCTGGAAGACTGAATACTGGTCTATCGCCCTTCACTGCCAATCAGGAAGCTCCTCTTCCGGTGGGCAACTGCGAACGTGTTAGTCGCTCAGTTGTGTCCGAGTCTTTGTGACTCTGTGGATTGTAGCCCGTCGGGCTCCTCTGTCCACGAGATTCTCCAGGCCAGGATACTGGAGTGGGTAGCCATGCCCTTCTCCAGGGGGGCTTCCTGACCCAGGGGTCGAACCCAGGTCTCCTGCACTGCAGGTGGGTTCTTTACCATCTGAGCCCCCAGGGAAGCCCACAAAGAGGGGAGCAGCCGGGAGAGACAGGCAAGAGTGCTGCGAATGTCCGGTGGGTAAGGACAGAGCAAACCTTCATGGGGTTAGGAACAGGCTGCCCACGTGGGGCCCCGGGGAGGCCAGGGACTCCGTACTTCTCTTTCTCTATCTCCATGGAAAGCCGCTTCATGTCGGTGTCCTTGAAGTCGAAAGACAGGCTGTCGCCAGTGAGGTTGAAGCTTGCCATGTCGGGAGGCAGTGGTGCTGGGAGTGGGTTCATGGGCTGTGAAGGAGAAACCTGATCATCAGAAGGGTTGGTTCCCCAAGAACGGAGGGCACTGCCGCGTCACCCGCTGACCCTCCAGAGGCCACAGAAGCCCTGGGCCCAGCGTGCCCACCCCTAAAGCGGATGGAGGCGAGGCAGCGAGACTGGACGACTTTCTCCTCCAATCAGAGGGTCACCTGAAATACGGTCCCAGCAGTCCTCTCCCACCGCCTGCCCCACAAGGCTGTAAATGTTACTGTTTACTGCTCTTTGGGGCCACGCTTTTGCACTTCCTGCTCTGTCCTCCTGCTTAAACCATGCTCTTCCCTACACACCTCGCTTTCGAGGCGCTAGAATGTTCTGCACCACTCACTCTGCCGTGTATTTCCTTAACAGTCACCTCGAGGGCCCCGCCAGGGAACCTGAGGGCTGGGAGGGCAGGGAACCTGAGAGGCTGGAAGGGTGGCTGGCAGCCCAGGCTCACCGGGTATGCGGGCTTGGTGGTGATTTCCAGCAGCTTCTGCTTGGCTCTTCGCTCTGCCTCGCGGGCTTCCTGCAGGTCCTGCTTCAGCTGATCGGCCTCCTTGGCCCTGCAAGGAGAGGAGGGGCCGTCAGCTCCACAGAAGACAGAGGAGGAGCTGGAAGTACACGAAAGCGGAACCCCTCTAGGAAGTTCAGACTAGGAGCGAGCCAGTGTTCAGCTGATGGCTGTGGGACAAGGACAGCCAAGAGCCTCGAATTGTCTTTGCAAAGCACAGACCACAGTGCTGTCCTTGGACCTGGCCGTGAGCCAGGGTGGCCTGTCCAGCCCCACTCCCTCCTACAGAGCATGGTGAACGCTGCTGCCTCCCTAGGAGCCTCTCGAAAAGCAAGGGAGAAGCAGCGCACTGTGCAAACATAAGAGAAGCCTCATGTCTCCTCAGCTAAAAGCAGCCCGTGAAGCAGCTCGGCAGTTTTCCTGCAGACACGACCATCCGAGGGACGGGGGCTCAGTGCAAAGGCACGCCTGGACTGCGGCCCACGGAACCAGAGAGCTGCATCCCTGCGCCTGCCCGGCTGCAGCCCCTCTGGCCGTGCGGGAAGGGGCCTCTGGCCGGCCCAGGGGATGGACCCGCTCACCTCCGCTCCGACTCCTCGGCCATCTTCAGCGCCAGCACCTCGGCCTCCAGCACCTTCTGCTCCATCAGGCGCTTCTCCTCCTCCGTCCGGATGGCCGTGGCCTTGATACGCTGCATCTCCTGCTCGGCCTCCGCCGCCTTCTGGGCCAGGAGCTTCGCCTCCTCCTCTGTGATCTGGGCCTTTTCGGCCAACAGGTCAGCTGTCTCCTCGGACCGCATCTGCAGAGAGGCA